>CM033749.1:11435901-11669336 GCA_019671005.1 Hibiscus mutabilis | reverse complement strand
ATTCTAAAATTGAGGTTAAGCTATATAATCATGTTCAAAAGCCAATAACTAAATATTTTATGTCATAAAATGTGATTTAATATTATTTTTCGTCCGTTTTGTTGGGGGTTTAAGGCGTGCATGTCTAAATGGGCTTTATAGTGGACCCATTGTAATTTTAACCGAGTAAAAAGTTCTAAAATTGAGGTTAAGCTGTATAATAATGTTCAAAAGCCCATAAATAAATATTTTAATTCATAAAATTTGATTTAATCTTATTTTGCGGCCATTTTGTTGGGGTTTAAGGCCTACATGTCTAAATGTGTTTTTGCAGTGGACCGGTTGGAATTTTAATCAAGTAAAAAATTTTGAAAATGCGATTAAGCTATATAATAATGTTCAAAAGCCCATAACTAAATATTTTAACTCATAAAATTTTATTTAATCTTATTTTGGGGATGTTTTGTTGGATTTAAAGCGTGCACGTCTGAATGGGCATTACAGTGACATGTTGAAATTTTAACCGAATAAAAATTTTTGAAAATGAGGTTAAGCTATATAATCATGTTCAAAAGCCCATAACTATATATTTTAATTCTTAAAATTTGATTTAATCTTATTTTGAGGCCATTTTGTTGGGTTTTAAGGCGTGCATGTCTAAGTGGCTTTACAGTGGACCTATTGGAATTTTATCCGAGTAAAAATTTCTGAAAATGAGGTTAAGCTATATAATCAAATTTAAAAGCCCATAAATAAATATTTTAAGTCGTAAAATTTGATTTAATCTTATTTTGCGATCGTTTTATTGAGGTTTGAGGCGTGCCTGTGTAAATGGGCTTTTGAACATGATTATATAGCTTAAACTCATTTTCAGAAATTTTTACTTGGTTAAAATTCCAACGGGTCCACTGTAAAGTCCATTTAGACATGCACACTTTAAACCCAACAAAATGGTGACACATAAGATTAAATCACATTTTACGAATTAAATTATTTGATTATGATTATATAGCTTAACCTCAATTTTAGAACTTTTTACTCAGTTAAAATTGCAACTGGTCCATTGTAAAGCCCATTTAGAGAAGCATGCCTTAAACCCCAATAAAACAGCTGAAAATAATATTAAGTCACATTTTATGACTTAAAATATTTATTTATGGGCTTTTAAACATGATTATATAGCTTAACCTCATTTTTAGAACTTTTTGCTCCGTTAAAATTCTAACAGGTCCACGACAAAGCCCATTTAGACATGCACACCTTAAACCCCCAACAAAACGGACGAAAAATAAGATTAAATCATATTTTATGACTTAAAATATTTAGCTATGGGATTTTGAACATGATTATATAGCTTAACCTCATTTTCATAAATTTTTACTCAGTTAAATTTCCAACAAGTCCACTTTAAAGCCCATTTAGTCATGCACGCCTTAAACCCCAACAAAATGGGTTAAAAATAAGATTAAATCACAATTTATGACTTAAAATGTTTAGTTATGGGCTTATGAAGATGAATATATAGATTAACATCATTTTCCAAAAATATTACTCATTTAAATTCCAACGGGTCCACTATAGAGCCCATTTAAACATCCAGACTTTAAAACCCAACAAAATGGCCGTAAAATAATATTAAATCAAAATTTATGATTTAAAATATTTATTTATGGGCTTTTGAGCATGATTATAGAGCTTAACCTCATTTTCAAAAGATTTTAATCGGTTAAATTCCCAACGAGTTCACTGTAAAGCCCATTTAGACATGCACACCTTAAATCCCAACTAAACGGACGAAAAATAAGATTAACTTGTATTTTGTGACTTAAAATCTTTAGTTATGGGCTTTTGAACATGATTATATAGCATAACCTCATTTTCATAAATTTTTACTCAATTAAAATTCTAACGGGTCCACTATAAAGCCCATTTAGACATGCACGCCTTAAACCTCAACAAAATGGCCGCAAAATAAGATTAAATCAAATTTTATGAATTAAAAATATTTTGTTATGGGCTTTTGAACATGATTATACAACTTAACCTCAATTTTTGAACTTTTTACTTGGGTTTTAAGGCCTAAAACCATAATAAAATAGACGAAAAATAAGATTAAATCACATTTTATAACTTAAAATATTTAGTTATGGGTTTTTGAACATAATAATGTAGATTAATCTCATTTTTAGAAATTTTTACTCTGTTAAAATTCTAACGAGTCCATTGTAATGCTCATTTAGACATCTTAAACCCAACAAAACAACCACAAATTAAGATTAAATCAAAGTTTATGAGTTAAAATATTTGATTATAGGCTTCTGAATATGATTATGTAGCTTAACCCTATTTTCAGAACTTTTTACTCGGTTAAAATTCCAATTGGTCCACCATAAAGCCTATTAAACCCCAACAAAATGGACGAAAAATAAGATTAAATCAATTTTTATGAATTAAAATTTTAGTTATGGGCTTTTGAACATGATTATTGTAACCCCTTGACCCTGTCTAGTTACAAGACCGAACTAAGCGAGCTACATTAGGGTTTGCCGAGGCAAACCCAAAAGACTTACATTAGAAACGGTCTCTTTTTTTTTCTTTTTATCTTATCTAGATATATTTTTAGGTCCTAAGGTGATCATACAGGTTGTGGTTAAAGCTACAACTCAATCGTGCGTCATTTCAACATCCAATTACTCGAAAATACTTTATAGGAACTAAAATGTAATTTCCAATATTTGCATGGGCTTTCACGAAATTAAAGTTACCAATCCTCATTTAGTAATGTTACATGCCTTCATGTTAAATCTCAACTCAAAGTAATCATCCATACTCATTTAATTGCATAAATAAGAAACAGGGAACAAATTGTAAATATTATGAACACCAAAAAGCATTTCAACTAAATTAACGGCTAGCATACCGGTACAGGTGTCTACCGTATCGAAATTGCAATACAGGGCAAGGGTGTACCAATACGGTCCTCAAGCGTATCGGTACAGGCTTGTGTGTTTTGAAAATTGGGATTCCAATAGCCAAAGACAGTATCAAAACGGTGACTCATGTACCAAAACCATAATTGTTACTTTACTATGTGTACCGATACGGTTACCAAGCATATCGGTACGCCTGGGATATTTTGAGCAATCTGTGCCGAGACAGATCCCCACGTACCGAAACATGAGGTGTCGTACTGGTACGATGAGACCTGTAATGACTTTTATGTCCAACATATGACACTTTGGCTCAATCTAACACCCTCAATTCGACCTCTAGTCATCATATGGCATCAAAAACATCCAATCATCAACCATGGCAACACGACAAGAGATCCTACTAAGCATGGTATAATCAAACATTCACCTAAGTGCATGATTTCTACCCAAGCATGCTTAATGTCCCCCAACCCCTCAAACCAAATATAAAGCATCATACAAGTCCAAAACATTAATCCACACTTTTACAAACATGGAGTAACTCAAAATACATCTCCTAAAACAACCCCGTCACATTGCATTCTTATTGCTACTTAGCGTTTTTCAAACCATACTTTGTAATGTAATGTTCCTTCGATCCTCCCTTGCTTACGTACTGCCCGAGAAAGCTATTTCTCTGTATTAATGAGGAAAAAAGAGCGTAAGCTATAAGCTTAGTGAGGGAATTGCAAAATGCTCATCAATGCATTTAAAACCATTTAATTCAAATCACATGTAGATATCTCATGGCAAAACATCTCATGCTTTTCATGTCATCTCAAATATGCACATTTAAACCATTTTCAACACATGTATCATGGATTCAATCTCTACCTCAATTTAAGCTCCACCACCCAACACCTTTATAACAAGTTGAAAGAGTACCATATGTATAAATCACATTTTACAAACATAATCCATTTCTCATGATACATTATCTCATATATTGGCTTTTAAGTGACTCAAAACCAGCAACCTTCCATTTCATAAAATACATAGGATACTTGGATTTCTCAAGTGGTTTCCACAACCACTTCACATACATGCCTTAACTAGAGCAACGACACAATTTCCCACCTCAACGGTTCAAACTGGAGTAACAGAACATTTACCCACCTCTATGGCTTGGATGTATCAATCCACCAACGGGAGAAAATAGAACATTTACCCACCTCAACCGATGGAGTTCTCATGGCGGAGAACACGGACATTTACCACCCCTCGACGCATATGAGGCGACTTATTATAGTGCACTTTAAACCCTATGGCTAGCCAACTATATCCGATAACATTTTAAACACAACTACTTGCCAATATATTCAATAAACAACATTACTGTTGCGCGTAATAAGTGCTACACAAATGTGCAAGTATACACGTCGCAAGTTATAGTATAAAAGATATCGTCTCCACAGAGATTGGTGCTACTTCAAGAATCTAGTCTCTTGCACTGTAAAGAGTAAAAACACAAGTAAAGGATTATAGAAGTTTTAACTAATAACTAAACTAGAAAGCAATTAAGTAAATGAAAATATGAGATCGAATGAGAGAGAGATAGGCCAGGTTATCGTGAGTTGAGGTGTGATAGCCGATTAGATTGTCTTGGTAAAAGAGTGCATGGGCAACTCAGTTGTCGTGGCAACTTGCACAACGGGGTTGCCTTGGCAACTAATCGATGGCTGCCTGGGCAACTACTTGGGCAACTACTTGGGCGTCTGGGCAGCAACCTTCAAGGTTCGGCAGAGCATTCTTCAATGGTTTCTTCTTATCCCTAAGTCGAAACTCTAGCTACTTGTGCATGCCTTGATAATACATCCCTGCGTGAATCAAGGGTGAACAACAACCAATCTTGCGCTCCTCTTAGCCGTTGAAATCCTTAACTTATTCCTAAGCCAGATTAATCTTCACCATCATTGGATTGAATAAAGATCATATTCATTCGTTTCTTGAATCCAACTCTCCCGATATTAGATAAATAGATGAAATCACGAGATTCTCTCCCAATTCACTCGCAAACAATAATAAGAACCAAGAATGAATAAACCTTGAAATAGAAAAGTGCAAACTCTTATTACCTAAACAAAATCCAATAGTTTCTCACAACCACAAAACACAATAACCATAGCCAAGTAGATTTAGTTCATGGCTAGGTTCCAAAGAAACGCAAGATAAACAATCCCTAGCATGAACCCAATCAAACAAGGAAGAAAAGATGAAGCTTGTCGAAAATCCCTTGCCCTAGATGCTTGTCGAAATTTCCCCTAATGCTCTCTCTTGGATTGTCGAAATCTCCTTGCTATTTATATGGCTAGGCCAAAGTCCTTCTTGAGTTTGAGTTGGAATTAAATTATCTTTAAAGAATATAATTCTTTATTATAATTATATTCCTATTAGAACTTATTCTATCTTCTTGGAATTTAATTCTTCTTTAATCTCTGCATGGCAATCAAATTCCTTTGGGCTTGGGCCTTGCTCCATGTCATCTTGGGCTTGTATAGTCATCAATTTCGACATCCCTATTGCATTTTCTCTTTGTCGACAATTGCCATGGCAACTGGCTCGGCGTCTCCTTCATGCATTGCCCTGGCAACTAGCTCGACATATCCTTCATGCATTGCCCTGGTAACTAGCTCGGCATTGCTTTAGCAAGTGATCCTGCACATACACACACAAAGCACACCAAAGCAGCATATTTTCCACAAAAACTACCAAGTTATGTAATCAAGCTCAACGATGGAAGGAAACATGGATTAATGCATGAATGGCTAACTATGCAACTAATATGAGCCTAAGTCTAACAATAATATGAGTAAAAAGGGTAAGAAAAATAGTACTTTTGAACACCTATCAATTACCTCGCAGTTTTACATATGCATCAAATCAAATCAAACCAACACAAATACACTAAACCATTTATTCAATATTCCCAAAAATACTCTTATAAGCCATATGCCATTCTCAAAAGCCATCATTTATGATCATTTGCAACATCTTTCACTTTCAAAAAAAGCATAATACAGTGCGTAATCAAACCATAAGCATGTGCATGAGATTTTATTTTACAAAATTGAAATCGAGAGAAAGTTCAACCGACACTTACTTCCAAGCTTAGATAAGTGTACCAAACTTTATCTAAACTCCCACAACTAGTTTTCAAACCTTTAAAAATAGTAAAACACTTTTTCACTCACCAACAATCCAACGCTTGCTTGTTGGTGTGCGAATCAAGCTTCCGGAGCTTCCACGCCTTCTCCAAAAGCCAAAGGATTCAACTCCCCAACTTTACCCAATCAAAAGCAGAGGATTAAAACACATCTCTATAACACAAACATCCAGCAACCAATAAGCACAAACTCACCTCCCAAGAATCCACCCAACACCTTTCTAAAATTATCAAGAACACCACTAAAGCGTACTTAAACAAAGCCCAGCCAACATCTAATGAGTCCAGCACAATAGCAACATCAATTAACATCCAAAAACAACCTAAACACGTCCTTATACCTCCAGCAACACTACAACAACAAGATTACCCCAAAAACCAACTATAACCAACCTAGAAGTCTAACAATTCACATAGTTTCGGGATTACATTTATTAATCAATTCTTTCAAAATTAAAACACATCCAAATGGAGATCTAAATCAATTAGATTCATCACCAAAACAGATCCAAATCAATTTCCAACAATTTTCCAAGAAACCTCTATTTAATCATTAAATCCTTGCTAAAATCTTAATTCCGTAATATAAATCAATAATAAAGGATCAAGAACTTGGGAATTTCATTAAAGAACCTTTAATTAGAGGACAGAAATGAAAATCACATCTACTTGCTGATTTCTCCCTTAATTGGCCAAGCTCTGATGAAATCCAAAGAGATTTTGCAATATAATTTGAAGAAATCAATTAGAAATCAAAAAGGAAATCAATAGGAATTGGTTCCTGGAATTTTTAGAGTAGAAATCTTAGTTTGGTTGCCGAGAAAGTTGAGAGAAAAATATTAGAAGAAAAGTAGTTACGTAAGAAAGTGATTTTGACAATTAAAAATCCTTTTAATAAATTCCCTTTTATTTAATTATAAAACCACTTAAAAATTACTTTAAAAATAACCTAAACTAATAGAGAAATTTGAAGAAAAAGATTGGTCAAATAGTTCCTTAAAGATTCTAAGTTTTGACCTTTTTACAATTTTGTCAACAAAATCAGTTGGACTTTTGAACAAGATTATATAGCTTAACCTCATTTTCAAAACTTTTTACTGGGATAAAATTCCAACGGGTCCACTGTAAAGTCCATTAGGACATGCACACCTTAAACCCCAACAAAACGGCCAAAAAATAAGATTAAATCACATTTCATGACTTAAAATATTTAGTTATAGGCTTTTGAACATGATTATATAGCTTAACCTCATTTTAAAAAATTTATGTCAAAATTCCAACGGGTCTACTATAAAGCCCATTTAGACATGCACACCTAAAACCTAACAAATCGGCCACAAAATAAGATTAAATAAAATTTTTGAGTTAAAATATTTGATTATGGGATTTTGAATTTGATTATATAGCTAAAACTCAATTTTAGAACTTTATACTTGGTTAAAATTCCAACGAGTCTACTATTATGCCCACTTAGACATGCACACCTTAAACCCCAACAAAATCGCTGCAAAATAAGATTAAATAAAATTTAATGAATTAAATATTTATTTAAGGGATTTTGAACATGATCATATAAGTTAATCTCATTTTCAAAAATTTTTACTCGGTTAAAATTCCAACGGATCCACTGTAAAGCCCATTTAGACATGCACGCAATAAACCCAACAAAACAGCCATATAATAGGATTAAATCAAATTTTATGAGTTAAAATGTTTGATTTTGTGCTTTTGATTGTGATTATATAGCTTAACCTCAAATTTAGAACTTTTTAATAGGTTAAAATTCCAACGGGACTATTGTAAAGCCAATTTAGACATGCACGCCTTAAGCCTCAACAAAACGGCCAAAAAACAAGATTAAATAAAATTTAAGAATTAAAATATTTAGTTATGAGATTTTGAACATGATTATACAAATTAACCACAATTTTATAACTTTTTACTCTGTTAAAATTCCAATGGGTCCACTGTAAAACCAATTTAGACATGCACGCCTTAAACCCAAAAATGGAAAAACAATAAGATTAAATCACATTTTATGACTTTAAATTTTTATTTTTGGGCTTTTGAACTTGATTATATAGTTGAACCTTATTTTCAAAATTTTTACTCGGTTAAAATTCTACCTTGTCCACTACAAAGCCCATTTAGATAAATACGCCATCAACACCAACAAAACGAACAAAAAATAAGATTAAATCACATCTTATTAATTAAAATATCTATTTATGGTCTTTTGGACATGATTATATAGCTTAACTTTATTTTCAGAAATTTTTACTCCGTTAAAATTCCAACGGGTCAACTATAAAACCCGTTTAGACATGCACGCCTTACACACAACAAAACAGCCACAAAATAAGATTAAATCAAACTTTATGAGTTAAAATATTTTATTATGGGGTTTTGAATATGATTATAAACCTTAACCTCAATTTTAGAACTTTCTACTCAAATAAAATTCCAACGGGTCCACTATAAAGCCCATTTTGATATGCACGCCTTAATTCCCAACAAAACGAAATAAAAATACGATTAAATCACATATTATTAATTAAAAATTGTAGTTATGGGCTTTTGAACATGTTATAGAGCTTAACCTCATTTTTAGAACTTTTTACTGGATTAAAATTCCAACAGGTCCACTATAAAGCCCATTTAGACATACAAGCCTTAAACCCCAACAAAATGGCCGCAAAATAAGATTAAATCAAATTTTATGATTTCAAATATTTATTTATGGGATTTTTAATATGATTATATAGCTTAACCTCAATTTCAGAACTTTTTACTCGGTTAAAATTTCAACGGGTCCATTATAAAACCCATTTAGACATACATGCCTTAAACCCCAACAAAACGGCAAAAAATAGGATTAAATCAAATTTTATTACTTACAATATTTAGTTCTAGGCTTTTGAACATTATTATATAGCTTAACCTCATTTTTAGAAATTTTTACTCTGTTAAAATTCCAACGGGTCTACTATAAAGCCCAATTAGACATGTACGCCTTAAACCAGCAAATCGGCCACAAAATAAGATTAAATCAAATTTTATGAGTTAAAATATTTGATTATGGGCATTTGAATATGATTATATAGCTTAACCTCATTTTTAGAACTTTTTACTTGGTTAAAATTCCAACGGGTCCACTATAAAGCCCACTTAAACATGCAAACCTTAAAACCCTACAAAATGGCTGCAAAATAAGATTAAATCTAATTTAATGCTTAAAATATTTATTTGTGGGATTTTTAACATGATTATAGCTAATCTCATTTTCAGAAAATTTTACTCGGTTAAAATTCCAACGGGTCCACAAGCCTATTTAGACATGCACGCCTTAAACCCATCAAAACGGCCACAAAATAAGATTAAATAAAATTTTATGAGTTAAAATATTTGATTATGTGCTTTTGATTATGATTATACAGCTTAACCTCAAATTTAGAACTTTTTGCTCGGTTAAAATTCTAAGGTCCATTGTAAAGCCCATTTAGACATGCACGCTTAAACCCCAACAAAAAGGCCGAAAAATAAGATTAAATAAAATTTTACGAATTAAAATATTTAGTTATGGTATTTTCAACATGATTATACAGCTTAACCTCAATTTTAGAACTTTTTACTATGTTAACATTCCAACGGGTCCAATGTAAAGCCTATTTATGCACGCCTTATATCCCAACAAAACGGCCAAAAAATAAGATTAAATCACATTTTATGGCTTAAAATACTTATTTATGGGCTTTTTAAAATGATTATATAGATTAACCTCTTTTTTAGAACTTTTTACTCGGTTAAAATTCCACCTTGTCCACTATAAATACCATTTAGACATACAGGCCTTAAACCCCAACAAAACAAGCAAAAAATAAGATTAAATCACATTTTATTAATTAAAATAGTTAGGTATGGTATTTTCAACATGATTATATAGCTTAACCTTATTTTCAGAAATTTTGACTCGGTTAAAATTCCAACTAGTCCACTTTAAAGCCTATTTAGACATGCACGCCTTACACGCAACAAAACGACCACAAAATAAGATTAAATGAAATTTTATGAGTTAAAATATTTATGGGATTTTGAAGATGATTATATACATTTTATTAATTAAAATATTTATTTATGGGCTTCTGAATATGATTATATAGCTTAAACTCAATATTAGAACTTAATAGTCGGTTAAAATTCCAACGGGTCCACTATAAAGCCAATTTAGACATGCACGCCATAAATCCCAATAAAACTGAAGAAAAATAAGATTAAACCACATTTTATGAATTAAAATATTTAGTTATGGGCTTTTGAACATGATTATACAGCTTAACATCATTTTCAGAACTTTTACTGGGTTAAAATTCCAACGGGTCCACTATAAAGCCCATTTAGGCATGCACGCATTAAACCCCAACAAAATGACCACAGAATAATATTAAATCAAATTTTATTATTTAAAATATTTATTTATGGGCTTTTGAAAATGATTATATAGCTTAACCTCAATTTCAGAACTTTTTACTCAGTTAAAATTCCAATGGGTCCACTTTAAAGCCCATTTAGATATGCACGCCTTAAAGTCAAACAAGCGGCCGATAAATGAGATTGAATCACATTTTATGACTTAAAATATTTAGTTATAGGCTTTTGAACATGATTATATAGCTTAACCTCATTTGCAAAATTTTTACTCTGTTAAAATTCTAACAGGTCTACTGTAAAGCCCATTTTGACATGCACGCCTAAAACCCAACAAATCGGCCAAAAAATAAGATTAAATCAAAATTTATATAGCTTAAACTCAGTTTTAGAACTTTTTACTCGGTTAAAATTGCAATGGGTCCACTATAAAGCCCACTAAGACATGCACCCCTTAAACCCCCAACAAAATGGCCGCAAAATAAGATTAAATCAAATTTAATGAATTAAAATATTTGTTTATGGGATTTTGAACTTGATTATATAGCTTAACCTCAATTTTAGAAAATTTTACTCGGTTAAAATTCCAACGGGTCCACTGTAATGCCCATTTAGACATGCACGACTTAAACCCAACAAAACGGCCACAAAATAAGATTAAATCAAATTTTATGAGTTAAAATATTTGATTATGTACTTTTGATTATTGTTATATAGCTTAACCTCACATTTAGAACTTTTTACTCGGTTAAAATTCCAACGGGTCCACTGTGAAGTCCATTTAGACATGCACACCTTAAACCCCAACAAAACGGCCAAAAAACAAGATTAAATAAAATTTTATGAATTAAAATATTTACTTATGGGCTTTTGAACATGATTATACAACTTAACCTCAATTTTAGAACTTTTTACTCTGTTAAAATTCCAACGGGTCCACTTTAAAGCCCATTTAGACAAGAACGCCTTAAACCCCAATAAAATAGCCAAAAAATAAGATTAAATCACATTTTATGACTTTAAATTTTTATTTATGGTCTTTTGAACATGATTATATAGCTTAACCTTATTTTTAGAACTTTTTACTCGGTTAAAATTCTACCTTGTCCATTATAAAGCCCATTTAGATATGCACCCTTAAACCCCAACAAAACGAATAAAAAATATGATTAAATCACGTTTTATTAATTAAAATATTTTGTTACGGTCTTTTGAACATGGTTATATAGCTTAACCTCATTTTCAGAAATTTTTAATCGGTTAAAATTCCAACGGGTCCACTGTAAAGCTCATTTACACATGCATGCGTTACATATAACAAAACGACCACAAAATAAGATTAAATCAAATTTTATGAGTTAAGATGTTTTATTACGGGGTTTTGAATATGATTACACACCTTAACCTCAATTTCAGAACTTTTTACTCGGCTAAAATTCCAACGGGTCCACTATAATGCTCATTTAGACATGCACGCCTTAAATCCCAACAAAACGGAAGAAAAACCAGATTAGATCACATTTTATTAATTAAAATATTTAGTTATGGGCTTTTGAATATGATTATATAGCTTAAACTCAATACTAGAACTTAATACTCGGTTAAAATTCCAACGGGTCTGCTATAAAGCCAATTTAGACATTCACACCTTAAATTCCAACAAAACGAAAGAAAAATAAGATTAAATCAAATTTTATGAATTAAAATTTTTAGTTATGGGCCTTTGAACATGATTATATAGATTAACCTTATTTTTAGAAATTTTTATTCGGTTAATATTTCAACGGGTCTACAATAAAGCCCATTTATACATGTATAACTTAAACCCAACAAAACGGCCCAAAAATAAGAATAGATCAAATTTTATGAGTTAAAATATTTGATTACGGAATTTTCATTATGATTATATAGCTTAACCTCAATTTTAGAACTTTTTACTCGGTTAAAATTCCAACGGGTCCACTATCAAGCCCATTTAAAGATTAAATCATATTTTATGACTTAAAATATTTAGTTATCGGCTTTTGAACATGATTATACAACTTAGCTTCATTTTTAGAAATTTTTACTCGGTTAAAATTCCAACGGGTCCATTATAAAGCCCATTTAGACATGCACGCCTTAAACCCAACAAAACGGCCACAAAATAAGATTAAATAAAATTTTATGAGTTAAAATATTTGATTATGTGCTTTTGATTATGATTATATAGCTTAACCTCAATTTTAGAACTTTTTACTCGGTTAAAATTCCAACGGGTCCACTGTAAAGCCCATTTAGACATGCACACCTTAAACCCCAACAAAACGGCCGAAAAATAAGATTAAAACAAATTTTATGAATTAAAATATTTAGTTATGGGCTTTTGAACATGATTTACAGCTTAACCTAAATTTTAGAACTTTTTACTATGTTAAAATTCCAATGGGTCCACTATAAAGCCCATTTAGACGTGCATGCCTTAAACCCCAACGAAACGGAAAAAAATAAGATTAAATCACATTTTATGAATTAAAATATTTATTTATGGGCTTTTGAACATGATTATATAGCTTAACCTTATTTTAAGAACTTTTTACTCGGTTAAAATTCCACCTTGTCCACTATAAAGACCATTTAGACATGCACGCCTTAAAACCCCAACAAAACAGAGGAAAAATAAGATTAAATCACATTTTATTAATTAAAATATTTAGTTATGGTCTTTTGAACATGATTATATAGCTTAAACTCATTTTCAAAAAAAATTACTCGGTTAAAATTCCAACGGATCCACTGTAAAGCCCATTTAGAAATTGACGGCCTACACGCAACAAAATCAAATTTTATAACTTAAAATATTTTATTATGGGATTTTGAAAATGGTTATATACCTTAACCTCAATTTTAAAACTTCTTACACGGTTAAATTGCAATGTGTAACCCTCCAGTTTTGGGCTTAGATGTTTTAAAGGTTGGTTCGAGAGTCTGGTGGATCGGTTTTAGAGGTTCGAGTTAGTTTCAGGATTAAATCGAATTAAATATTTTTAAAAGTGATAAAATAGTGAAAAAATATTCTAAAATAATTATTAAATATATTAATGATTGTGGTGAAATCAATTTTGGAAATCAGAATATTTTGGACTAGTGACCAAAATGCAAACTTTGAAACTGCTTTTTGTGAGTGTTTTGTAAAGAGTCAAAACTTTGAATCTTTAAGGATCTAATTGCCCAAAAATTCTAATATCACACTTTATCAAAATATTTGGTTATTAAACCTTTTAAACAAAAATCACCTAACTAACTTTCTCAAAATATTTTCTCTCAAAATCTCTACAGCCAAACATCAATTTATTCTTCTAAATCTTCAGGTAAACCTTTCTTTTCTTAAATCTTTTGTTTGTAAATGATTTCTTGTTGTTAATCTACCAAAACCTTTACAGGTAAGGTTCATTCTCCTCCTCTAATTAAAGGTTCTTTACTGAAATTCCCAAGTTGTTGACTCTTTACAATTGTTTTCTAAGGTGTTTTGATAAATTAATTAAGGAAAATTGGTTTAATTGTGTTTTGATTGATGGAATTTATGGATCTTCGTACTTGTTCTGTTTTGATGGGATTTTGACCAGATTAGATCATGATTTTGATGTTTAATTGAGTTGATAACTTGGTTTTAACCCTAAACAAGTTGAATCTCTAATGTTTAAGGTTGTTAATCAAGAGTTTTTGGGGCGATAGTTGAGTTTAATCATTGCTGGAAGTAAAAGGATGTTGGGAAAGGGTTTTTAGATGTTAATTGATGATGTTTGCTGGATTAAATCATTATATTATGGCTGGGTTGAGTTTTGGAAGTGTTTGAGGGTGTTTTCGATATGTTTCATATGGTTTTTGAGTGGGCAACTCGAGGGTTGCGGGTAATTTCTTGTAGGCAATGATTTGAATGCATAATGATGCATTTATCCTATAGTTTTATGTGTTTAAAATAGGGGATAGTCAAGGCGGCGAAGCGCGACGTTGATTGTTGCATGTCGGGAGCTCGATTCGCGTTGGCGAGCAAGGTGTGGTGTATCGGTGAGTGGAAATTGGTTTTAAATGTCTTAAAAAGGTTTACGAATGAGGTTGGGAGTTTTGGATAAGCTTGAAACGCTTACCTAAGCTCGAAAGTAAGTTTTCCTTATTTTTCTTTTGAATATCGGATAGGATATGAGTATGCTTCATTTTCATGTTTGGTTTAAACATGGCTTTTCTTACTTACTATAAATGCATGGTTTTGAACACATATCAATGGATTTAAAGTATATAAATTCTAGAGAGAATTGGTTTTCATTCTGGTTGGGAATGGTGTTATTGCGTTGGCAATGTGGTTCGCAAATGTGGTGGTTTTTGTATAATGCATCGTAAAACAGTGAGTAAATGGTTTTGTGAATGTTATATTGCCTATGTGACACGTTGAGAAAATAATCGGATATAGTTGGCATGCCATAGGATTAAAGTGCACTACAAAATATGAATAAAATCGATCATGGCCATAGGTCCTTAGGGTATGGAGGTTTAACAAGGCCACTCGGACTATTGAGACATCATTTACGGTGTTCGGTTTAACAAGGTAACCCAAATTCATGATAATCTTGCGGTTTAACTAGGTAAGGAAGTAAAACTCACAATTTAACAAGGCGAGGTTGCCAAATCTTGCAGTTTAACAAGGCAGGGATAGTACACTTGCTGTTTAACAAGGCAAGGTTGGTAAACTTGCGGTGTAACTAGGCAAAGGTGTTAAGCTCGCAGTTTAACTAGGCGAGGGTGTCAAATCTTGCGGTTTAACTATGCAAGGTTTGGGATATCATGCGGTTTAACTAGGCATGGTATGAGAGATTCGTGTATCTTATTTGTATGGATAGAGGGTAGTCTATCCGGGTCACTATAAATGCCAATATATGAGAAAGTTCATGTGTTGAACCTACATTATAATGCTTTGGGATTTAAGCATGGTTTATGATTTAATGCTTTGGGATTTAATCATGGTTTATGATTTAATGCTTTAGGATTAAAGCATGGTTTATGATTTAATGCTTTGGGATTTAAGCATGATAAAATGGTTTAATGCTTTGGGATCTAAGCATGGAATATGTATATGATGTTGCTTAAAGGTTATTGTGAGTTGTTTCGGTTGGAAACAGGAAAATGCTTTGGGTGTAAGCATGTTTTTATAAACAAGTGTTTAGCTTTCAAATGGTTTTAATTGCATCATTGTTTTATGAGCATCCTCACTAAGCATGTACGCTTACGCTCTTTTTTTCATAATGATGCAGAGCATTAAGGTTTGGGGGCAGCAAAGGCAAGGTTTTAAAGTGATCCAAAGACAAGGACTACCTTGAGTATGAACTCGGTCTATGTTTTCGGTTAATAAGGCAATGTGTTCGCCATATTTTTCCTTGGGATTGTATTCTGTTTTTCCATGGTTTAAGCATGTGAAATGCTGGATTGTAAAGTTGTTTTGATGTTGATAAGTTAATGATGATCATTGCTTATAGTTGAGGCTTGATGGTTGCTTAGGTACGTATCTAGTTAAACTTTGGTGGTTACCAAGTTTCGATGATTCAAGCATGGTTGTTGTGATGCTTTGGATATGAAAGCAGGTTGTGGATACCTTAAGTGTAACAAATGTGAGTAATGGAAGTTTGGTAAAATGATATTAGAAAGCATGCCTATAGAATATTTTGGGGTGTAAGAATGTTATATAATGATGCTGATTCTGTGATGTTTTGGTTGGCATTGAACCTTAGTAATGTTGCATAAGTGTTTGAGGCATGTTCAATTGGTTTGGTTATCATTAGAGTATGTTTAGACGGCTATTTGGGACATTACACGTCCAGGCGTATCGAAACAAGTGTCCCTATACCGGTACAGCTAGGCCATTTTAGGCATAGTGTTTCGATACACGGGAGGGTGTTTCGATACAGACAAGCCTTTTCAGGCATAGCGTTTTGGTACTTGAGCAAGTGTTTCGTACGGCCTTAGGCATTTTGGCTAAGCGTTTCGATACATGGGCAAGTGTTTCGGTATGAGTTTTGGCTACTGGAATCTGAGTTTTATAAATCGTTGAGGCGTACCGAAACACCTATAGGAGTACCGGTACAGCTGCTGTTATTTCAGTTAAATGGAATATTTGAAGTTTTGTTTCTCTCAATTTGGTCCCTCAGTTTTGTGAATGCAATTGTATGAGTTTGGATGATCGTTTTGACCTGAAATTTGACAAGTAAGCATTTAATTGGAGTAATTGAAGATTGGTAAACTTAATTTCAGTTTTGGTCCTTAAATTTAGTAGATTTACATTTTAGTCCTTAAAATGTATGTTATGCATTTGGATGCCTTTCTGTGGTCCATTTCTTTTGAAAATTCACCCATTGCATTGTACATGTAAGAATAATAATATGCATCTAGACAAGATAAAGAGAAAAAATAGATCGATTTTTTGTAATCTTTCTTTGGTTTGCTTCGGTAATCCTAATGTAATTCTCTTGGCTCGGTCGGGCGTCTAGGCTGGGTCAAGGGGGTTACATTTGTTCGTATCAAAGCCAGGTTATGAAAAGTTAGAATGTTGTTGTTTAATTAATTGATGTTGTTTGAATTGTACGGTGAATGTGTTTGTGTTGCACGGTGATTTTGTATATGTACGGTGATTGTTTAATATCATGTTGGGGTATGAATTGGGAACACATTGCCTATTACCGAGGTTTTAAAAGGTTTTATAAGGTTGTCTTGGATCCTTTATATAATGCTAGCGTAACTTTAATGTGTTTTGATGCTTTTTTTAGCGTGGTTCAACGTGAGTTTCGTGTAATGGCTGGTAATGCCAGAGTTGGGCAGAGTAATGATGAGGAAAGGAATTCCCCTAATGTTTTACCTCCTCCTCCTCCGTTGGTTTCTCCTGTTGATGTTGGGACGGGTGGTATACCCCAAGCTCATCTAGTGTTAGTTTTTGGTGATCTGACCCTGTTAATCCAAGCGACGATGATAGCCTTTCTGCACCTGCTGTGGTAGTCGAACAAGGTTTGTCCTTGGCTACTTCTGTACAGGCGGCGAGTGTGACTCAGGTAAGAGAGCGGGTGATTTTGGCTATTTTGGGAAGCAGAATAGGAGGTCTCATGACAAGAGGCATAAATCGGGTCACAAGCGTGGTAGCGGTGTTGGCCAGTGTAACCAAGGAGTTCGTATTAGGGCTGAGTGTGAGCGTTGCAGTAGACGTGACACAGGTGCGTGTTGGGGAAATACCTTGAGTTGCTAAAAATGTGGATCTTTTGATCACCTGAAGCGTGATTGTCCTCGTGTTGTGAGAGTTACATCAGTTTAGGTTGTTGCTGTGCGACCAAAGAATGGTGAACCGGTGCAGATATTTGCTCATCATGAGGGTTGCAATGACACTGATGTGATCACAGGTACCTTCATTTTGTAATCCTTGTCATTGTTATCCTTGGTTGATTCGAGGTCTACGCTTTTATGTATATGTCAAGTGAGCATATGCGTTTGATGAATTCTCCTATAGTGATTGTAGAAGCTGGTATGTTAGTTACCGAGAATGAGGCGAGGTTTGTTCGCCTGAGAGTTCTTCTCCGAGGATCTAACTTGGTTAATGCTAATTGGGTTTTAGACCGTTGGTAGATATGGCTATTTGTGCAAGTGACGTTCGAGATGTTGTCATGTTTGAGTGAATATTGGTACCGAGAATGTTATAAGTAAGTGTAGATGTTAATCATGCACAGTGCAAAAACACTTATATGTACGCATTTAAATATGCCAATACATGCATACATCCTTGGGCATGACATTAGAGGTTTTGCATTCATATTCATAGACATCTGGGATTACATGTAATAAATCATGTATACATATGTCCACACATACGGATAACTTCTTGGAGGCCGATGTAGTGGTGGTAGCTGGTTCTTCTAGTTAGTTGGTTACATCTAGAAGGTTGTATAGGTGGTGTCCTTTTGTGTTGCAAGGTCATAAGTTTGCCGCAGATCTAAGGGAGTTGCCATTCCATGGTTTTGATGGTTTCTAGGTATAGGTTGGTTGAAAGAGCACAAGTCGGTTGTGGATTTTGAATCCAAAAAGGGTTTCTTTGAGGTTAGTCGATTATTATGAAGTTGTGGTGGCGATATTATGAAATCCTTGTCCAATGTAGTTTTGGCTGCACGTGCGGAAAGGTTGATGCAAGGAGGTTGCCAAGCTTATTTGACTAGTGTGGTGAGTCCTGAGGTTAAGGATGAGTATTTACATAAGATTGTGTTTTGTACAAGGTATGGGCATTATGAGTTCTTGGTCATGCCTGTTGGTTTGACAAATGCCCGAGTGCTTTTATGGATATGATGAATAGGGTGTTCCATAAGTATCTGATCAGTTTATGGTGGAGTTTGTTGATGATGTTCTCTGTACTCTCGTACTGATAAAGAACTTGATCGGTATTTATGGATTGAGTTGCAAGTGTTGATGGATAATCAGTTGTACGCCAAGCTGGGCAAGAGTGAGTTTTGGCTTAAGGAAGTGATGTTCCTTGGTTGTGTGGTTTTCGCGGAGGATATCTGTGTTGATCCAAAAAAATTGAGGCTATTCTCTTTTGGAAGTAACCTAGATTGGTTCTTGAGGTTCCCATATTTCATGGGCTGACTGGTTTTTCTATCGCTTTGTTGATGGGTTTTCTGGTATTGCAACACCGTTATCGAGTTTGATGCAAAAGAATATTCCTTATGTGTGGACGGAGAGGCAACATCATAGTTTTGAGCAGTTGAAGGAAGTTTTGGCACATGCTCCTGTTTTAATTCAACCTGAATTTGGGAAGGAGTTTATAGTTTATAGTGATGCGTCATACGTTGGTTTGGGATGGGTGTTGATGCAAGGCGGTAAGGTTGTGGCCTATGCATCGTGATAGCTAAAGGTTCATGAGTGCAATTATCCAATTCATGATTTGGAGCTTGTGGCTGTTGTGGTTGTTTTAAAAATCTAGAGACATTACCTTTAAAGAGAGAGGTGTATGGTTTTCACGGATCACAAGAGTTTAACGTTTGATGTCTCGAAAGGTTTTAGAATCTTAGGCAGTGTAGATGGTTGTAGTTGCTTAAGGATTATGACGATCGAGTATCATCCTGGAAAACCTAGTGTGGTTGTGGGTGCGTTGAGTTCTAAGGTTGCAGTTCAGCTTAGCGCTATGTTTGCAAGGTTGAGTGTGACATGAGAATGTGAGTTTTTGGATGAGTTGCAGGTTAAGCCTTCATTGTCACAAATGTTAAAGTTAAGCAATCGTTTTGATGATTCCTTGGTTGAGCATGTTAAGGACATATAGGATAGTAATTTGATCGGTTTTCTTTTTGATGATGATAGGGTTTTGTGTTACAAGGGTTGAATAGTGGTGCCGGATGATCCAGAGTTGAGGCACACTATTTTGGCGGAGGCACATTCTAATCCTTTACTATGCATTCTGGTAGTGTTAAGACGTATCATGGGTTGGTTTGAAAAAGGATGTGGCAGAGTTCGTTTCTAAATGCATGGTGTGTTAGCGGGTCAAGGCTGAACATCAATTTCCATCCGAGTTGTTGCAACCGTTGAAAATTCTAGAGTGGAAATGGGAGAGAATCACCATGGATTTTGTGTCAGGGTTTCTTTTGACACCGGTTAAAAAGGATTCTGGTTGGGTGATTGTTGATCGGTTTACGAAGTGTGCACATTTCTTGCCAGTGCATACGACGTATACGCCAGACAAGTTGGCAGATTTGTACATTGTTAAGATCGTGCGTTTGCACGGGGTACCTAAGTCCATTGTTTCAGATAGAGATTCGAGGTTTTCAGCGAGTGTTTGGATGAGTTTGCATCGGACTTTGGGTACAAGGTTAAACTTCAGTATCGCGTATCGTCCTCTGTCAGATGGACAATCTAAGCGGAATATCCAAGTTTTGGAGGATATGTTGAGATGTTGCATTACTGAGTTTCAAGGAACCTAGGAGAAGTATTGACCTTTGGTTGTGTTTGCGTATAACAAGGGTTACCAAGTGAGTATACAGATGGCACCGTATGAGGCATTGTATGGCTGGAGGTGTCGTACTCCCTTGTGTTGGTCGAGGTAGGGGAAAAGCATGTTCCCTTGCCGGATGTGTTGAAAGACACAGATAAAAAGGTAAAGCTTGTGTGTGATCGCTGGAAGTGGCTGCGGGTCGGCAGAAATCTTACGCGGATATGAAGCGTAGGGAAATTGAATATGTGGTGGGTGATCACGTATTCTTAGAAGTGTCAGCGTGGGAAAAATTGATGCGGTTCGAACATAGGGTTAAGCTTAGTCCGAGGTTTATTGGACTTTATGAGGCTGTTGAGCGTGTTGGTCCTATGGCTTATCGGTTGAGGTTGCCTGCCGAACTGGAGAAACTAAATGATGTGTACCATGTATCTATGTTGCGGAGGTATCGGTCGGATCCCTCACATATTATGCTGGTGGAGCATATTGAGTTGAGGCTGGGTTTATCCTATGATGAGAAACCGGTTGTAATTTTAATCGAGTAAAAAGTTCTAAACTTGAGGTTAAGCTGTATAATCATGTTCAAAAGCCCATAACTAAATATTATAATTTATAAAATTTTATTTAATCTTATTTTGTGGTCATTTTGTTGGGGTTTAAGGAGTGCATGTCTAAATGGGCTTTACAGTGGACCCGTTAGAATTTTAACCGAGTAAAAAGTTATAAAATTGAGATTAAGATATATAACCACAATTAAAAGACTATAATCAAATATTTTAACTCATAAAATTTTATTTAATCTAATTTTATGGTTGTTTTGTTGGGTTTAAAGCATGCATGTCTGAATGAGCATTAAAGTGGACCCGTTGGAAAATTAACAAAATAAAAAATTTTGAAAATGAGGTTAAGCTATATATCATGTCCAAAAGCACATAGCTAAATATTTTAATTCATAAAATTTGATTTAATTTTAGTTTGCGGCCATTTGGTTGGGTTTTAAGGTGTGCATGTCTAAGTGGACTTTACAGCGGACCATTTAAAATTTTAACCGAGTAAAGAATTTTGAAAATGAGGTTAAGCTATATAATCATATTTAAAAGCCCATAACTAAATATTTTAAGTCATAGAATGTAATTTAATCTTATTTTGCGGCCATTTTGTGGACGTTTAAGGCTTGCATGTCTAAATGGGCTTTAGAGTGGACCCGTTGCAATTTTAACCAAGTAAAAAGTTCTAAAATGAGGTTAAGCTATATAAGCATGTTAAAAATCCCATAAATAAATATTTTAAGTCATAAAATGTGATTTAATATTATTTTTCGACCCTTTTATTGGGGTTTAAGGCGTACATGTCTAAATGGGCTTTATAGTGGAACAATTGCAATTTTAATCGAGTAAAAAGTTCTAAGCTTGAGGTTAAGCTGTATAATCAAGTTCAAAAGTCCATAACTAACTATTTTAATTCATAAAATTTGATTGAATCTTATTTTGTAGCCATTTTATTGGGTTTTAAGGTGTGCATGTCTTAATGGGCTTTACAGCGATCCTGTTGGTATTTTAACCTAGTAAAAATTTTTGAAAATGAGGTTAAGCTACATAATCATGTTCAAAAGCCCATAACTAAATATGTTATGCCATAAAATGTGATTTAAACTTATTTTTTGGCGATTTTGTTGGGGTTTAAGGCGTGCATGTCTAAATGGGCTTTACAGTGGACCCGTTACAATTTTAACAGAGTAAAAAGTTCTGAAAATGAGGTTAAGCTATATAATGATGTTCAAAATCCCATAAATAAATATTTTAAGTCATAAAATGTGACTTAATATTATTTTTCAGCCGTTTTATTGGGGTTTAAGGCGTGCTTCTCTAAATGGGCTTTAAAGTGGGCCCGTTGGAATTTTAACCGAGTAATTTTTTTTGGAAATGAGGTTAAGCCATATAATCATATTAAAAATAACTAAATATTCTAAGTCATAAAATGTGATTTAATCTTATTTTTGGCCATTTTGTTGGGTTTAAGGCGTGCATGTCTAAATGGGCTTTACAGTGGACCCATTGGAATTTTGACAAAGTAAAAAATTCTAAAATTGAGGTTAAGCTATATAATCATATTCAAAATCCAATAACTAAATATTTTATGCCATAAAATGTGATATAATCTTATTTTTCGTCCATTTTGTTGGGGTTTAAGGCGTGCATGTCTAAATGGGCTTTATAGTGGACCCATTGTAATTTTAACCGAGTAAAAGTTCTAAAATTGAGGTTAAGCTGTATAATAATGTTCAAAAGCCCATAAATAAATATTTTAATTCATAAAATTTGATTTAATCTTATTTTGTGGCCATTTTGTTGGGGTTTAAGTCGTGCATGTCTAAATGGGTTTTTACAGTGGACCGGTTGGAATTTTAATCAAGTAAAATTTTTTGAAAATGAGATTAAGCTATATAATCATGTTCAAAAGCCCATAACTAAAAATTTTAACTCATAAAATTTTATTTAATCTTATTTTGGGGATGTTTTGTTGGGTTTAAAGCGTGCACGTCTAAATGGGCATTACAGTGGACCTGTAGAAATTTTAACCGAATAACTTTTTTTTGAAAATGAGGTTAAGCTATATAATCATGTTAAAAAGCCCATAAATATATATTTTAATTCATAAAATTTGATTTAATCTTATTTTGAGGCCATTTTGTTGGGTTTTAAGGCGTGCATGTCTAAGCGGGCTTTACAGTGGACTTATTGGAATTTTATCCGAGTAAAAATTTCTGAAAATGAGGTTAAGCTATATAATCAAATTTAAAAGCCCATAAATAAATATTTTAAGTCATAAAATTTGATTTAATCTTATTTTGCGACCGTTTTATTGAGGTTTGAGGCGTGCCTATGTAAATGGGCTATATTGTGGACCCGTTGCAATTTTAACCCAGTAAAAAGTTCTAAAATTGAGATTAAGTATGAATTAAAATATTTATTTATGGGCTTTTGAACATGATTATATAGCTTAAACTCATTTTAAGAAATTTTTACTTGGTTAAAATTCCAACGGGTCCACTGTAAAGCCCATTTAGACATGCACACTTTAAACCCAACAAAGTGGAGGACAAATAATATTAAATCACATTTTACAAATTAAATTATTTGATTATGTGGTTTTGATTATGATTATATATCTTAACCTCAATTTTAGAACTTTTTACTCAGTTAAAATTGCAACTAGTCTATTGTAAAGCACATTTAGAGAAGCACGCCTTAAACCTCAATAAAACAAATGAAAAATAATATTAAGTCACATTTTATGACTTAAAATATTTATTTATGGGCTTTTGAACATGATTATATAGCTTAACCTCATTTTTAGAACTTTTTGCTCCGTTAAAATTCTAATGGGTCCACGACAAAGCCCATCTAGACATGCCCACCTTAAACCCCCAACAAAACGGACGAAAAATAAGATTAAATCATATTTTATGACTTAAAATATTTAGTTATGGGCTTTTGAACATGATTATATAGCTTAACCTCATTTTCAGAAATTTTTACTTGGTTAAATTTCCAACAGGTCCACTATAAAGCTCATTTAGACATGCACGCCTTAAACCCCAATAAAATGGGTGAAAAATAAGATTAAATCACATTTTATGACTTAAAATGTTTAGTTATGGGCTTATGAAGATGATTATATAGATTAACGTCATTTTCAAAAAAATGTACTCATTTAAATTCCAACGGGTCCACTATATAGCCCATTTAGACATTCAGGCCTTAAAACCCAACAAAATGGCCGTAAAAATAATATTAAATCAAATTTTATGATTTAAAATATTTATTTATGGGTGAAAAATAAGATTAAATCAAATTTTATGATTTAAAAAGTTCTAAAATTTAGGTTAAGATGTATAATCATGTTCAAAAACCCATAACTAAATATTTTAATTCATAAAGTTTGTTTCAATCTTATTTTTCGGCCGTTTTGTTGGGGTTTAAGGCGTGCATATCTAAATGGGCTTTACAGTAGACCCGTTGGAATTTTAACCAAGTAAAAAGTTCTAAAATTGAGGTTAAGATATATAATCATATTCAAAAGCACATAATCAAATATTTTAACTCATAAACTTTTATTTAATCTTATTTTGTGGCTGTTTTGTTGGGTTTAAGGCGTGCATGTGTAAATGGGCTTTATAATGGACCCGTTAGAATTTTAACCGAGTAAAAATTTCTAAATATGAAGCTAAGTTGTATAATCATGTTCAAAAGCCGATAACAAAATATTTTAAGTCATAAAATATGAATTAATCTTTAAATGGGCTTGACAGTGGACCTGTTGGAATTTTAACCGGGTAAAAAGTTCTAAAATTGAGGTTAAGCTATATAATCATAATGAAAATCCCATAATCAAATATCTTAACTAATAAAATTTGATCTATTCTTATTTTGGGGTCGTTTTGTTGGGTTTAAGGCATGCATGTCTAAATAGGCTTTATTGTAGACCCGTTGAAATATTAACCGAATACAAATTTCTGGAAATAAGGTTAAGCTATATAATCATGTTCAAAGCCCATAACTAAAAATTTTAATTCATAAAATTTTATTTAATCTTATTTTTCTTCCGTTTTGTTGGGATTTAAGGTGTGAATGTCTAAATTGGCTTTATAGTGGACCCGTTGGAATTTTAACCGAGTATTAAGTTCTAATATTGAGTTTAAGCTATATAATCATATTCAAAAGCCCATAAATAAATATTTTAATTAATAAAATGTGATTTAATCTGGTTTTTCTTCCGTTTTGTTGGAATTTTAGGCGTGCACGTCTAAATGGGCATTATAGTGGACCCGTTAGAATTTTAGCCGAGTAAAAAGTTTTAAAATTGAGGTTAAGGTATATAACCATTTTCAAAAGCCCATAATAAAATATTTTAAGTTATAAAATTTGATTTAATCTTATTTTGTGGTCGTTTTGTTGCGTGTAGGGCATGCATGTCTAAATGGGCTTTACAGTAGACCGTTGGAATTTTAACCGAGTAAATATTTTTGAAAATGAGGTTAAGCTATATAATCATGTTCAAAAGACCATAAATAAATATTTTAATTAATAAAATGTGATTTAATCTTATTTTTCATCCATTTTGTTGGGGTTTTAAGGCGTGCATGTCTAAATGGGCTTTATAGTGGACAAAGTGGAATTTTAACCAAGTAAAAAGTTCTAAAAATAAGGTTAAGCTATATAATCATGTTCAAAAGCCCATAAATAAATATTTTAATTCACGAAATGTGATTTAATCTTATTTTTTGTCCGTTTTGTTGGGGTTTAAGGCAAGCATGTCTAAATGGCCTTTACAGTGGACCCTTGGGAATTTTAATAAAGTAAAAAGTTCTAAAATTTAGGTTAAGCTGTATAATCATGTTCAAAAACCCATAACTAAATATTTTAATTCATAAAATTTGTTTTAATCTTATTTTTCGGTCATTTTGTTGGGGTTTAAGGCTTGCATATCTGTAGCGATGTCTGTTTCGCTAAAAAACGTGGTTTTCGAAGTGTTTGTGATTTTTCAGGTATTAAAATATTTATTTCGTGGGGTTTAAAAAACTGCATTTTATTTATAAATTGGAGTCGCCACCGGCCACTTAGGTAGGCCGGACACCATAAAACCAGAGATTTAAAAACTGTTGGGTTCGGGAGTCGGTTACGGATGGGGAAGGATTAGAACCCCCACACCGCCCAAAATTGGTACTTTAATAATTACCGCTTTATTAATATTAGATTTTCCGGATTAAAGTGACGATTAGTTTAAAGTTTGGTTATAATTGCGAATAAATTTTAAAGGCCCCGTTATCCGAGAGTAAACGCCCAACCACTATCACTACGCCTGATACTGGCCCCGTTTACACTCGGATAAAAGGACACCGTATTGACAATTTATATCTCGATATGCAATCTTAGTGAGCAAAATATAAAACATGTAAAATAATTTAATACAATACGAATAAATATTAACTTAATAGAATACTAATCTAACATAAATAAAATACTAATCCGAAACATACATACATAAACATTAACCTAACTCATAAATAAAAACATATCTAGCATAAATAAAATACTAACATTCATAAATATTAATCTAACACAAATAAATATTATTCTAACACATAAATAAAAAACAAATTCAACATAAATAAAATACTATTCTAGAACATACATACATAAATATTAATCTTAACCCATAAATAAAAACATATCTAACATAAATAAAATACTAATATTCATAAATATTAATTTAAAACACAAATAAATATTATTCTAACACATAAATAAAAACATATCTAGCATAAATAAAATACTAACATAAAACACAAATTTAAAATATATTAAATACTAATCTAAAACATAAACATACAAGCTAAAAAATAAGACTACAATTTTAAAATAACTAATACTTCATTAAATTATAAAATTTACAACACTAATAAAAAAGGGAAGAAAATATACCTAACTAGGAGCTCGAATGACGAACCCCGACTGAACCCCACCGAGATCTACCGCGACCCCTCCAAAACTGTTAACTATATCGGACCTAAAATAGGACCCCGATCGAATGTTGGATCGAACCAACTGGGGTCGAGGGCACTGCCCCCAACCCCGGCCAGCCTTGCGGCCGGCCTAGCCCCCACGATTTGGGGTTGCCAATTGCATAGCCAATTTATTTGGCAATTTTGGCATGGATTTCCCCTCCAATTGGGCTCCCTTTGCTGCCTCCAATTCCTGCCTATTTATAGGCAAAAGGGGATGGGAAATGGGTGACGTGGAGCACCCTGCTCCACATAATTTTCCTTTTTTTAATAATATATTTTTTTGATTTTTTATATTAATAATTTTACTAATATAATAACACTAATAACACTAAAACCCGGTCAAAATGAGTGATTACAGTTGCCCATCTTTGCTTGTTCTTGTGAAACGAGGACAAAGCAAAGATCAAAAGCACTTATTTTTGACCTACTTTCTCGTCTTTGGCTTCGGAATCACGTGTTCTTCTGGAACTATCCGCTCTTCCTTAGCTGAATCTTCAGTCTCGTAAATTCTTCCTATATATAGAGCTTCGTCACCTTCCGATCTTGGAGTTATAGGCTCTTTCTACATAGAACCCTTCACTCTGAAGCCTCGAGTTATGAGTCCCTCCTATATAGAACCTTTCATTATGAGACAGTGCAGCTTGGAGTCCTTCCTATATAGAACTCTTCGCCTTCAACGCTGGTTTCTCCTATATAAAACCTTTTGCGTCGCTGATGGATTCTTCCGACTAGGAGTTCCTCCTGTATAGAACTGCTAGTCTTCAAACCCTGGAGTTGTCAGTCCTTCCTATATAGAACTTTTTAGCTTGAAATCTCGAGCTACAGGTTCTTCCTATATAGAACCTTTCACTCACGAGACAAGAAAGCTCGGAGCCCTTCCTATATAGGACTATTCGCTTTCAACACAACACAGTTTTCCTATATAAAACCTTATGTATCATGGGTGAATTCCTTCGGTGGGAGTTCTTCCTATATAGAATCTGCTAGTCTTCACCCCGAGCTGTAAGTCATTCCTATATAAAACTTTCAGCTTCTGAAATCTTGGAGCTATGGATTCTTCCTATATAGAATCTTTTACTCTAAGACAGTGAAGCTCGGAGCCCTTCCTATATAAGACTCTTCGCTTTCAACACAACAGGTTTTCCCTATATAAAACCTTGTGTATCATGGGTGAATTCCTTCGACTGGGAGTTCTTCCTATATAGAACTACTAGTCTTCACCCTGGAGTCGTCAGTCCTTCCTATATAGAACTTTTAGCTTCTGAAATCTCAGAGCTACAGGTTCTTCCTATATAGAACCTTTCACTCTAAGACAGTAAAGCTCGGAGCCCTTCCTATATAGGACTCTTCGCTTTCAACACAACAGGTTTTCCCTATATAAAACCTTGTGTGTCATGGGTGAATTCCTTTGGCTGGGAGTTCTTCCTATATACAACTGCTAGTCTTCACCTTAGAGCTGTCAGTCTTTCCTATATAGAACTTTCAGCTTCTGATGCCTCGGAGCGGCGAATTCTTCTATATAGAACCTCTCTTTGAAAGCGCTTGGAAACATAGGCCTCTTGTATGTAGAACCACTGTCTTCACATTTGGGATTCATACCACGATGGCTACTGATGTCTCTTCAGATTCGGGGATTCACACCGAAAATGGCTACCAAACTTTCTTTAAATTTGGGGACTCATGCCGAAGGTGGCTGCCAAACTTTCTTCAAATTTTAGGGACTCACGCCGAAGATGGCCGCCAAAACTTCTTCAAGTTTAGGGACTCACGCCGAAGATGGCCGCCAAACTTTCTTCAAATTTTAGGGACTCACGCCGAATGTGGCTGCCAAAACTTTCCTCAAATTTTAGGGACTCAAGCCAAAGGTGGCTGCCAAACTTCTTCAAATTTGGGGACTCACGCCAAAAATGGCCGCCAAAACTTCTTCATGTTCTTTGATAATTCTTCAGGTACCTGTCCAAAATAAGCAAAAATTGACATGCCCCTATCTATATGATGCATGCAATGTAATGGTTTCTTTCTTTTCTTTTTCTTTTTTATCTTCTCATTTTCTTTTTCTTTTCTTCTTTTTTCCTTTCCTTTTCTTTTTTCACTTTTTCTCTTTCTTTCTCTCCTTTTCTTTTAGCCTTTTTGTTCTAAAGTCTTACACCCTGAAAGGTCGTTCCTCATATTTCTTCATCTCTTTGCTTCTTCACTGTAGGCTCTTAAATCCTCATTTGAACATGCTTTTAAACCTTTTGTGCGAAAGCCTTTCTTGTCTTCAGGGTTATCACCCGTCTTCACAAATGATCTCCTGGTTCTTATATTATTCTTATAAGAACCATTGTCATCTTCTTCGCTTGGCGTTGCCCTATTCAACCACGGGCTCCACTGCTTTGAATTTTCTGACCCATCATCCAGAGCCTTGATCTATTTCTAGTCACTAGGGTGAGCCAAAATGCTTCCATCCCCTGAGCTCATCCTTGATCTTCTCGTAGCACTTCGACGGGAACTAACTCTCGGTCCCTATGCTTTAAATCTCATCATCATTCATTTTTAAAGTAAAGTAAAAGACAATTTACTTGTGTATATTTCAAAAATAATGATTGTTTGAAAAGATAACAGTTATTTTGAAAATCACAACTTGGACGGGATACCAAACATTTTGAAAACATTGTTTGGAACAAATGGCAAACATCTTTTTCTTTTCTTCTTCTTTTTCTAAGGACCAAACATTTTTTATAAAATAATGCTTGGAGAATGGTAAACAAAATTCAAAGTGTATTGCCAAACATTTTTAAAAATTAATGTTTGGGGGAAATGGTAAACATCAAAACTTTGGGAGAAAATGTCAAACCTTTTAAAAAAAGTTTGCCCCCGAAATATCAAACACCATAGCGCATCTGCTTCAAGTTGCCAGAGATCAACTCTAATGAAGCACATATTTAGAAGATCTTGACCATTGTGGAGATATATGCCAATGTATAGTTTCTTCTGATCTAATAGGCTTTTGAGAGGAACAACCCTACCTAGTTTCTACCCCTTTTAAGGTGGCACTCTTAATCTCACTATCTCACCATGCCCCATCCTTCCCTTATTTGGGTGTCGATCAAGCACTTCGAAGTTTGACGTTCCTTGAATGGTCTTTGGGGCTTGTAATGTAGGCCTTTGGTTTATGGTTAAGTGAAACAGTATTTCTGTACTTGTGTAACTTGGATATGCCCATTATTCCTTCCTTTTTTTGGATCACTCTAGACTGCCCGTTTTCGGGTTTTCACCCTAGAGTTCATTTCCTTTCTTTTTACTGTAGGTTGCCTTGCATTCTGGCTATATACTAATGTTCGTTTTTTATTCAATAATGTTTGATCCTCCAAAACTCAACGAAACTGAGATTTCTTAAATGAAGGACTATGAATACATTTCTGGGAATTCTTGTGATTGGCACGCCCAGATGAAATATTATTCTTTCTTTTTTCTTTTCTCTTTTTTTCTTTTCTTCTTTTTCACTTTTTCTCTTGGATCGCTCTAGACTGCCTATTTTTGGGTTTTCACCCTAGAGGTCACTTCCTTCTTTTGTACCTTCGGATCAATGTATTTTGGCTGAATATTGATGCCAGCATGCTCAGGCAGACTACTCTTTTTCTTCATTTTAAGGATCACTCTAGACTGCCCATTTTTGGGTTTTCACCCTAGAGGTCATTTCCTTTTTCAAAATTGGCAATCTTCGGGCCAACTTGTCTTGACTTGGCTTCAATTCGAGCTTCTATACTAATTTTCAAAACTGATATTTACTTGAAATATGGATTCCTTGTGTCTCTTGCACATAGTTGAAGTTTCGTTCTTGTATTGTTTGATTTGTGTGTGAAGCATAGACAGTATTCTTCATTTCTCCTTTTCTTTTTCTTTCTTTCTTTTTTCTCTCTCTTTCTTCTTTTTATTTTATTTTTTTCTTCTCTTCTCTTTTTTTTGTTTTGTTTTCTTTTTCTTTTTTTTGTTTTAGACTGCCCATTTTGGGTTTTTAGCCTTGAATCTCTTTCTTCTTATTCGGGTCTGTAAATGTATCCTCGAATCAACACATATCTATACTGGTATTGATGATATCTTCTACTCGAAGTTATTTGCCTCTCTGCAGCTCTTCTGATATTTACTCGATCTGGATTGCTTCGGCCTTCTGATTACCATTTATCTTCTTTTTTGGTTTTTCGTTCGGACATATCCATGTTTTCAAACACTTTCTTCTGATGATTTTATGATCTTCATATCCAATCTGTATGGTCTCATCTGTGTCTTCTAGTAAAGTAAAAGAACACCATTCGTTGTCATATTCACAAATGTCATGAGAATGCCTTCAGGGGGTAGAGGTTTAGGGTCAACTTTCGGTTCAAGGATCTTAAACGACAAGTGCCTGAGAAGATAAATTCTTAAAATAGGAACTGCCCATTGTCTAAATACTCGTTTTGTTCCTCTGTTGGCCTAAGTAAACTAGCAGATATTCACATTTACAGTATCACCATAACATTCAATCTCTTCTAAATATATGCAACTTAGAGTTGATCTTTGGATCTGAAGCAAATATACTGTTGCATTCAAAATTCGAGGACCTCGTATAGAAATGATATATACATATGTCCATTCAAAAATGTGTGTATATGCATATGGGAAAACTACCCCATAAAAATTAAATGTTTAAATAATCAAGAATGTAAAAAAAAATTCTAAATGGAAATGTGATTTTTAATTCTAATAAACAATGATTTTTTTGTTGAGAATTTCTTTGTGAAATGATGAGAAAACCGTAGGGACCTTTGGATTATCTTCAGGGTACTAACTCATTCTGCCCCTTCCAAGGTAGTGTAGGCTTGCCTCTTCTCTTGTTTTTCCACCGCTGGATCAACTCTCTCATCATGACTCCCTCGTCAACCAGCTTCTTAATTTTTTCTATTAACGACCCCAAATTTCTTAGTGTCATGCCCCAGCGCCTCAATGTTTTGAAAGTGGTACCCATTTATCTCTCTGTTTCCTTCTGCTCCTAGGCAGGTTTGGTCTTTAAACTTAGGTCCCGGAGTGCATGTTCGATTCTCTCTCCGACTGTCATGAAGTCCTCAAAGCTGGCTTTCATTTTCTCGAGCATCTTATTAAAGAAGAAATATGAAAGGTGGCATAAAAGTTAATTTCTCTTCATCTACGGGAGGCTGCACTTGGGTCGCTAAACACAGATACCTCAAAGCACATTCCTTGAAGCTTTCATTAGGTTTCATCTTCGTACCCTAGAGATACCGACGACTTAGTGCTAGGTCCAAAGCATATCATATCACAGTAGGTCCTGCTAGATTGTCGGGGAAGTAGTGGATCGATAATTTTTCAACGTAGCCCTCCATCTTTTGTTTTGCAGAATATGGTCACGTGAATCTTGGGGCATCTTGTTCCGTTATCATGCGCAAATCTGAAGTCTTTGAAATTCGTAGGAACAACCAAATCAGGGTTCAAACAGAGCTTTCTTGCATCAAAGGCATCAAACTTCTTTTTTGTTTCTCTTTTTCTCTCGAGCCCATCTTTTAACTGCTCGAATCTTGATTTTTGAGTGTCTTCAATTCTTTTATTCATGATAAAACTCTAATTGTTCTTTGGATTACCCCCCAAAATTTATGCAAGGTAATAATAATGCAAGGTAATGATAATGTCATGTAAAACATGCCAGGATCGTGGAAAGCAATGCAATGCAATCCTAAAATATAAACATGAATGCAATAAGGTATTGATTCCAAAAGTGATCCCCATAGAACGACGTTCATTGAGGCCAAAAGGTTTCATTATATCATATATTAGATATTTACAGTTATTGATAAGCTTCAGTGTCTACTTTCTTAACTTCATCCAGTAGTCCGGTTAGCTTGCCTTCTGTAGCCCAACACTTGGTCCATGTTCTGACTAATCCTGCCACCTTGTTGACCCGCCTTACCTGCTCGAGTAATATCAATCTTCGGCTCTTCATCTATCCCCTGCTTAGTCTTTCGCAGCTTGGAAGTTGTCATACTTACTTTCCAACTGAAAAGTGTTGGATTGTCATTGCTCTGTCGTAAACTTGTTCCCAAAACTCTTGTTAATGGCTAAGTTATTCTATAGCTCATCTCTGGAGATTGTCGTACATATTCCCAATTTCCTCAAACTTATCTGATAACAGCATAACTTGATTCTTCCTTGACTAGTTTATCCTCTTCCAATATTCTGAGTCGTCATTCAACTGAACAACACCGTTCATTTACTCTTTAAAGGTGACCCAATCTGATATTCTTAAACACTCAGTGGAGCTTCTGATGATCTTTCTGAAAATTCAATTTTATCAAAGTTATCTCTTTCTTATCTGAGCTGGCTGAACTCGAAAGAATATCCCTCTCCTGGGATGCCCCTATCTCCGATCTTCAAATTTAGCTCGCTTGAGTGACCCACTTCGGTATTACTCGAACTTTGTCATGGATATCGATTCCTCATCAACTTTGCCCCTCGGGTGATTGTTAGCTCACTATAGAATTGGGGAACTCCGTCTTCGAAACCTAAAATCCTCATCGCGATAAGATCTTGAACTCATTCCTCAGGGCCCCGCAATTCTCAATACCATGACCCAAACTTCCTAAAAGGTAACTGCCTCTAGCACGTGTGTCGTAATCTCTCGGATAAGACGGTCTCTTCGCTAGAGACTTCATCGAGGTAATAAGGCTCTTGTCGAGGAACATTAGGAGTAGTTTGGTGTACCTTACAGGAATCAAGATATACTTCTTTTCATTACTTGCTTCTCAAGTTTCTTCTAGACCGAGCTCTATTTTTTTGAAAGGACGACTCAAGCATACCTTTTGCCAAAAAAGGTTCAATTTGTCGTATTTGGCTGACTTGGAGGTAGAATTCTTACTATCTCGCTCTCTATTCTGTTCCTTAATCGGTTCATCTTTCTGTTTGATGGATCGCTTACCTTTCGTCAAAGTATTCATCTGATTCATCACGTCTTCCCTCAGCTTCTTTCAACTCTTGCACTTTACTTTGCTCATTACCAGTACCGTGTCTGACCTGAAGTCTTCAAATGGTTCCTCTTCTATTGTCTCCGATCTTGTTCTGGGATAAAACCCTGGATCCGTGCCCTCTAATATCTAACCAGGCGACCCTTTGCCAATTATGAACGATTTCTGAGATTTGAGGAACCACTTCGGGAATCAATACCCTATAAATGTGAGAATGCATGCAAATGCAATGTTGATTCTCGAACAGTCTTTGAAAACTTTCAATAGAGAAAATATATGTTTGCAAGAAATTAATAATGAATTACAGTCAACAGTTGAATTTATTCTGGAGACCTTGCCTTCGGGAAGCAAAACTTGTGCTCCACGTCTCGATGTCGTCTTCAGGATGATGGATGACTCCATCTTCTCCTCTTATTCTATTCTATGGACTCGTGACGTCATGATATTTATTTTTGTGGCTTCTAAAAAGGACATCTGACAATATATTTTCTTCTGTAGATCTGGGTACGTCTAAACAAGGATGGATTCTATCGATCCTAGGGGAGTACTTTAAAACTTTTTGGGGTTTAAATTAAAATTTTCAAGTATCATTTGGTTTAAAAATTCCCCCTTTTTATTATCAAAAAGTTTTAACTTACTTAAAAAATAAAACTTTTAGGTTTCTTTTTGTTATTATTATTATTCTAAAAGTTTTATGAGGGAAGAAGTTTCAAAACAAAATAATAATATTTTCAAAAAAAATTTCTTTTTTTAATGAGTTAAATTAAAATCTGAGATTTTTTTTAAATGGTCAAATGTGAAGATTTAAAACTGGGGTTCTGCGACCCTGACTGAATCTTCTGCGTTGCACGTGCCTTACTATCGTATCGTCTTCTTTCTCGATTGGTCTTTGCTCGGCCTAACTTGTTACTGTAATATTATCATTTCTGACAAAGCATACTTTTTCTACTTTGAAAGCCTTTTAATGAACTGTTCTTGAATCAACACCATGTCATGATATGCAACATGAATGCAAATAAAGGCGCTGATTCCGCTGGTAATCACCCTTTCGAACGACTTTCATGGGAATTAAAGGGTCCAAATTACAAAAAGAGTCCACATTACAAAAGGAGTCCCTATTACAAAGAGTCCCTATTACAAAAAGTCTTAATTACAAAACAAATTTCTACACATAATCCCTAGCTCTACCTCCTAGCTCCTTGATAGCTCTGGGCAACTTGATAAACATTGGTGCTTCTTCCATGTCCGGGGTTATGAAAGGTCGGAGAGTCACGGCTTCGGTAGCTAAGTCATTCACACGCCTTGCAACTCGTCGTATGTCCACCATCAGGGTCTCGTGTGTATACTTTGGCATTACACGCCTGCTCGGCAAATTATTACTTCGGATCTGTTGATTAATCTCTGACCAATGTCACGCGACTGGATCGATGTCGTCCTTCCTAAGACACCTTTTTTCCATGATGAAAGATTTTCTAATCGGGCAAACCACTTGAATCAACGCCTCTATGTAATGTGGATGCAATGATAATGCAACAAAAGTATAAAAATAAAAATAAAACACAAAAAAATGAGTTAGTACCGGATAAAAATAATAAATACATAAATAAAAGGAGAAATTAAATAAGGTAAACAAACAAAACAACCATACTTATCAAGTTTAAAACACCTAAGGTTATCCGCATGGCTTTAAAGGGGTGGGTTTCTATATGTTCTCTACATGCAGTGTTGGTGCTAAGAGGTACCCGAATTGTCCTTGATGTCCTCTACTAAGAGTAGCAAGGCCCCCGATCATCACCCATTATAGGCTCCTTTCAACCGGGTTCAATTCAGGGAGACCCATTCGCTTATGCCTGAACGAAGGAACGATATCCTTACGAAAGCATAAGGTACTCGAGCCTCGAAGGTACTTGCTAGGCCTACACGGGAGAACGATATCTCCACGAAAGCATTAGCGTTTTCCCCCCACTTAAAAAAAGGGTTTATATGCCAAATTTTAAATGCGTTAAAATAAACGTGCAATTACAACCGAATATTAATTTAATAGTCACTTTAATCCGGAACTTCTAATATTATTAAAGCGGTAATTATTTGAAAAAGCTTGACTCTCTTTATTTTGTTAAAAACAAAAATAATCCCTAGCGGAGTCGCTATCTGTAGCGATGTCCGTTTCGCTAAAAAACGTGGTTTTCGAAGTGTTTGTGATTTTTTAGGTATTAAAATATTTATTCTGTGGGGTTTAAAAAACCGCATTTTATTTAAAAATTGGAGTCGCCACCGGCCACTTAGGTAGGCCGGACACCATAAAACCAGAGATTTAAAAACTGTTGGGTTCGGGAGTCGGTTACGGATGGGGAAGGATTAGCACCCCCACACCGCCCAAAATTGGTACTTTAATAATTACTGCTTTATTAATATTAGATTTTCCGGATTAAAGTGACGATTAGTTTAAAATTTGGTTATAATTGCGAATAAATTTTAAAGGCCCCGTTATCTGAGAGTAAACGCCCAACCACTATCACTACGCCTGATACTGGCCCCGTTTACACTCGGATAAAAGGACACCGCATTGACAATTTATATCTCGATATGCAATCTTAGTGAGAAAAATATAAAACATGTAAAATAATTTAATACAATACGAATAAATATTAACTTAATAGAATACTAATCTAACATAAATAAAATACTAATCTGAAACATACATACATAAACATTAATCTAACTCATAAATAAAAACATATCTAGCATAAATAAAATACTAACATTCATAAATATTAATCTAACACAAATAAATATTATTCTAACACATAAATAAAAAACAAATTCAACATAAATAAAATACTATTCTAGAATATACATACATAAATATTAATCTTAACTCATAAATAAAAACATATATAACATAAATAAAATACTAATATTCATAAATATTAATTTAAAACACCAATAAATATTATTCTAACACATAAATAAAAACATATCTAGCATAAATAAAATACTAATATAAAACACAAATTTAAAATATATTAAATACTAATCTAAAACATAAACATACAAACTAAAAAATAAGACTACAATTTTAAAATAACTAATACTTCATTAAATTATAAAAATTACAACACTAATAAAAAAGGGAAGAAAATATACCTAACTAGGAGCTCGAATGACGAACCCCGACTGAACCCCACCGAGATCTACCACGACCCCTCCAAAAATATTAACTAGATCAGACCTAAAATAGGACCCCGGTCGAATGTTGGATCGAACCAACTCGGGTCGAGGGCACTGCCCCCAACCCCGGCCAGCCTTGCGGCCGGCCTAGCCCCCACGATTTGGGGGTGCCAATTGCATAGCCAATTTATTTGGCAATTTTGGCGTGGATTTCCCCTCCAATTGGGCTCCCTTTGCTGCCTCCAATTCCTGCCTATTTATAGGCAAAAAGGGATGGGAAATGGGTGACGTGGAGCACCCTGCTCCACATAATTTTCCTTTTTTTAATAATATATTTATTATTATTATTTTTTTGATTTTTTATATTAATAATTTTACTATTATAATAACACTAAAACCCGGTAAAAAATGAGTGATTACAATATCTAAATGGGCTTTACAGTGAGGCCGTTGGAATTTTAACCGAGTAAAAAGTTCTAAAATTGAGGTTAAGATATATAATCATAATCAAACGCATATAATCAAATATTTTAACTCATAAAATTTTATTTAATCTTATTTTGTGGCCGTTTTGTTGGGTTTAAGGCGTGCATGTCTAAATGGGCTTTATAATGGACCCGTTAGAATTTTAACCAAGTGAAAATTTCTAAAAATGAAACTAAGTTGTATAATCATGTTCAAAAGCCGATAACTAAATATTTTAAGTCATAAAATCTGAATTAATCTTTAAATAGGCTTGACAATGGATCGGTTAGAATTTTAACCGGGTAAAAAGTTCTAAAATTGAGGTTAAGCTATATAATCATAATGAAAATCCCATAATCAAATATTTTAACTCATAAAATTTGATTTATTGTTATTTTGGGGTCGTTTTGTTGGGTTTAAGGCATGCATGTCTAAATGGGCTTTATTGTAGATTCGTTGAAATATTAACCGAATACAAATTTCTGAAAATAAGGTTAAGATATATAATCTTGTTCAAAAGCCCATAACTAAAAATTTTAATTCATAAAATTTGATTTAATCTTATTTTTCTTCCGTTTTGTTGGGATTTAAGGCGTGAATGTCTAAATTGGCTTTATAGTGGGCCCGATGGAATTTTAACCGAGTATTATGTTCTAATATTGAGTTTAAGCTATATAATCATATTCAAAAGCCCATAAATAAATATTTTAATTAATAAAATGTGATCTAATATGGTTTTTCTTCCGTTTGTTGGGATTTAAGGCGTGCATGTCTAAATGGGCATTATAGTGGACCTGCTAGAATTTTAGCCGAGTAAAAAGTTTTGAAATTTAGGCTAAGGTGTGTAATCATATTCAAAACCCTATAATGAAATATTTTAACTCATAAAATTTGATTTAATCTTATTTTGTGGTTGTTTTGTTATGTGTAAGGCATGCATGTCTAAATGGACTTTACAGTGGACCCGTTGGAATTTTAACCGATTAAAAATTTCTGAAAATGAGGTTAAGCTATATAACCATGTTCAAAAGACCATAACAAAATATTTTAATTAATAAAATGTGATTTAATCTTATTTTTTGGCCATTTTATTGGGGTTTAAGGCGTTCATGTCAAAATGGGCTTTACAGTGGACCCGTTTGAATTTTAACAAAGTAAAAAGTTCTAAAATTGAGGTTAAGCTATATAATCAGGTTTAAAAACCCATAAATAAATATTTTTATTCATAAAATTTTATTTAATCTTGTTTTTTGGCCGTTTTGTTGCTGTTTAAGGCGTGCATGTCTAAATGAGCTTTATAGTGGACCCGTTGGAACTTTAACCGAGTAAAAAGTTCTAAATGTGAGGTTAAGCTATATAATCATAATCAAAAGTACATAATCAAATATTTTAACTCATAAAATTTCATTTCATCTTATTTTGTGTCCGTTTTGTTGGGTTTAAGCCTTGCTTGTCTAAATGGGCTTTATAGTGGACCCGCTGGAATTTTAACCGAGAAAAATTTCTGAAATGAGGTTAAGCTATATAATCATGTTCAAAATCCCATAAATAAATATTTTAATTCATTAAATTTGATTTAATCTTATTTTGCTGCCATTTTGTTGGGGTTTAAGGCGTGCATGTCTAAGTGTGGACCCGTTGGAATTTTAACCGAGTAAAAAGTTCTAAAATTGAGGTTAAGCTATATAATCATATTCAAAAGACCATAATCAAATATTTTAACTCATAAATTTTGATTTAATCTTATTTTTTGGCCGATTTGTTGGGTTTTAGGCGTGCATGTCAAAATAGGCTTTATAGTAGACCCGTTAGAATTTTAACAGAGTATAACTTTTTGAAAATGCGGAAATGCTATATAATCATGTTCAAAAGCCTATAACTAAATATTTTAAGTCATAAAATATGATTTAATCTTATTTATCGGCAGTTTGCTGAGGTTTAAGGCGTGCATGTCTAAATGGGCTTTAAAGTGGACCCGTTGGAATTTTAACCGAGTAAAAAGTTTTAAAATTGAGGTTAAGCTATATAATCATATTCAAAAGCCCATAAATAAATATTTTAAATCATAAAATTTGATTTAAGCTTATTTTGCTATCATTTTGTTGGGGTTTAAAGCGTGCATGTCTAAATGGGCTTTATAGTGGACCCGTTGGAATTTTAACCCAACAAAAGTTCTGAAAATGAGGTTAAGCTGTATAATCATGTTCAAAAGCCCATAACTAAACATTTTAATTCATAAAATGTGATTTAATCTTATTTTTCTTCAGTTTTGTTGGGATTTATGGCGTGCATGTCTAAATTGGCTTTGTAGTGGACCCGTTGGAATTTTAACCGTGTAAAAAGTTCTAAACTTGAGATTAAGGTATATAATCGTCTTCAAAATCCCATAAATATTTTAACTAATAAAATTTCATTTAATCTTATTTTTTGGTAGTTTTGTTGTGTGTAAGATGTGCATTTCTAAATAGGCTTTAAAGTGGACCCGTTGGAATTTTAAGAGAGTAAAAATTTCAGAAAATGAGGTTAAGCTATATAATCATGTTGAAAAGACCATACCTAACTATTTTAATTAATAAAATGTGATTTAATCTTATTTTTCGCCTGTTTTGTTGGGGTTTAAGGTGTGTATGTCTAAATGGTATTTATAGTGGATAAGGTGGAATTTTAACCGAGTAAAAAGTTCTAAAAAAGAGGTTAAGCTATATAATCATTTTCAAAATCCCATAAATAAGTATTTTAAGTCATAAAATGTGATTTAATCTTATGTTTTGGCAGTTTTGTTGGGATATAAGGCGTGCATGTCTAAATAGGTTTTACATTGGACCCGTTGGAATGTTAACATAGTAAAAAGTTCTAAAATTGAGGTTAAGATGTATAATCATGTTGAAAATCCCATAACTAAATATTTTAATTCATAAAATTTGATTTAATCTTATTTTTCGGCCTTTTTGTTGGGGTTTAAGGCGTGCATGTCTAAATGGGCTTTACAATGGACCCGTTAGAATTTTAACAGAGTAAAAAGTTCTAAATTTGAGGTTAAGCCGTATAATCATAATCAAAAGCACATAATCAAATATTTTAACTCATAAAATTTTATTTAATCTTATTTTGTGGTCGTTTTGTTGGGTTTAAGGTGTGCATGTCTAAATGGGCTTGTGGACCCGTTGGAATTTTAACCGAGTAAAAATTTATAAAAATGAGATTAAGCTATATAATCATGTTAAAAATCCCATAAATAAATATTTTAATCACTAAACTAGATTTAATCTTATTTTGCGGCCATTTTGTAGGGTTTTAAGGTGTGCATGTTTAAGTGGGCTTTATAGTGGACCCGTTGGAATTTTAACTGAGTAAAAAGTTTTAAAATTAAGGTTAAGCTATATAATCATATTCAAATGCCCATAATCAAATATTTTAACTCATAAAATTTGATTTAATCTTATTTTGTGGCCTATTTGTTGGGTTTAAGGCGTACATGTCTAATTGGGCTTTACAGTAGACCCGTTGGAATTTTAACAAAGTAATTTTTTTTGAAAATGAGGTTAAGCTATATAATAATGTTCAAAAGCCTATAAATAAATATTTTAGGTAATATAATTTGATTTAATCTTATTTTTTGCTGTTTTGTTGGGGTTTAAGGCGTGCATGTCTAAATGGGAATTATAGTGGACCTGTTGAAATTTTAACCGAGTAAAAAGTTTTGAAATTGAGGTTAAGCTATATAATCATATTCAAAAGCCCATAAATAAATATTTGAAATCATAAAATTTGATTTAATCTTATTTTGCGGCCATTTTGTTGGGGTTTAAGGCTTGCATGTCTAAATGGGCTTTATAGTGGACCTGTTGGAATTTTAACCCAATAAAAAGTTCTAAAAATGAGGTTAAGCTGTATAACATGTTCGAAAGCCTATAACTAAAAATTTTAATTCATAATATGTGATTTAATCATATTTTTATTTCATTTTGTTGGGATTTAAGGCGTGCATGTCAAAATGGGCTTTATGGTGGACCCGTTGGAATTTTATCCGAGTAAAAAGTTCTAAAATTGAGGCTAAGGTTTATAATCATATTTAAAACCCCATAATCAAATATTTTAAATCATAAAGTTTGATTTATTCTTATTTTGTGGCTGTTTTTTTGTGTGTAAGACGTGCATGTCTAAGTGGGGTTTATAGTTGACCCATTGGAATTTTAACCGAGTAAAAATTTCTAAAAATAAGGTTAAGCTATATAATCATGTTCAAAAGACCATAAATAAATATTTTAATTAATAATATGTGATTTAATCTTATTTTTTTCGTTTTGTTGGTGTCTATGGCGTATATATCTAAATGGGCTTTGTAGTGGACAAGGTAGAATTTTAACCGAGTAAAAATTTTGAAAATAAGGTTAACCTATATAATCAAGTTCAAAAGCCCATAAATAAAAATTTAAAGTCATAAAATGTGATTTAATCTTATTTTTTGGCCATTTTTGGGGTTTAAGGCGTGCATGTCTAAATGGGTTTTATAGTGGACCCGTTGGAATTTTAATAGAGTAAAAAGTTCTAAAATTGCGGTTAAGTTGTATAATCATGTTCAAAAGTCATAACTAAATATTTTAGTTCATAAATTTTTATTTAATTTTGTTTTTTGGCTGTTTTGTTGAGGTTTAAGGCGTGATTGTCTAAATTGGCTTTACAGTGGACCAGTTGGAATCTTAACCTAGTAAAAAGTTCTAAATTTGAGGTTAAGCTATATAATCATAATCAAAAGCACACAATCAAATATTTTAACTCATAATATTTGATTTAATCTTATTATGTGGCCATTTTGTTCGGTCTATGGCGTGCATGTCTAAATGGGCTTTACAGTGGATCCGTTGGAATTTTAACCGAGTAAAAAAAATTGAAAATGAGATTAAGTTATATAATCATGTTCAAAATCCCTTAAATAAATATTTAATTCATTAAATTTTATTTAATCTTATTTTGCAGCGATTTTGTTGGGTTTAAGGCGTGCATGTCTAAATGGGCTTTATAGTAGACTCATTGAATTTTAACCGAGTAAAAGTTCTAAAATTGAGTTTTAGCTATATAATCATATTCAAAATCCAATAATCAAATATTTTAACTTATAAAATTTGATTTAATCTTATTTTGTGGTTGATTTGTTGGGTTTTAGGCGTCCATGTCTAAATGGGCTTTATAGTGGACCCGTTGGAATTTTAACCTAGTAAAAGTTTTAAAAATGAGGTTAAACTATATAATCATGTTCAAAAGCCTATAACTAAATATTTTAAGTCATGAAATATTATTTAATCTTATTTTTCGCCATTTTTTGTTGGGGTTTAAGGCTTGCATGTCTAAATGGGCCTTTATAGTGGACCCGTTGGAATTTTAACCGAGTAAAAAGTTCTAAAAAGAGGTTAAGCTATATAATCATATTCAAAAGCCCATAAATAAATATTTTAACTCATAAAATTTGATTTAATCTTATTTTTTGGTCATTTTGTTGGGGTTAAAGCGTGCATGTCTAAATGGGTTTTACATTGGACCCGTTGGAATTTTAACCTAGTAAAAAGTTCTAAAAATGAGGTTAAGATATATAATCATGTTGAAAAGGCCCATAACTAAATATTTTAATTCATAAAATGTGATTTAATCTTATTTTTCTTGATTTTGTTGGGGTTTAAAGCGTGCATGTCTAAATGGGCTTTATAGTGGACCGTTGGAATTTTAACTAACTAAAAAGTTCTAAAATTGAGGTTAAGGTATATAATCATAATCAAAAGCCCATAATCAAATATTTTAACTCATAAAATTTTATTTAATTTTATTTTGTGGCCTTTTTGTTGTGGTTTAAGGCGTGTGTGTGTCTAAATGGGTTTTATATTGGACCCGTTGGAATTTTAACCGAGTAAAAATTTTATAAAAATGAGGTTAAGCTATATAATCATGTTTAAAAGACCATAAATAAATATTTTAATTAATAAAATGTGATTTAATCTTATTTTTCGTCCATTTTGTTGGGGTTTTAAGGTGTGCATGTGTAAAATGGTCTTTATATAGTGGACCCGTTGGAATTTTTTAACCAGTAAAAAGTTTTAAAATTAAGGTTAAGCTATATAATCATATTCAAATGCCCATAATCAAATATTTTAACTCATAAAATTTGATTTAATCTTATTTTGTGGCCTATTTGTTGGGTTTAAAAGGCGTATATGTCTAATTGGGCTTTACATTAGACCCGTTGGAATTTTAACAAAGTAAAATTTTTTGAAAATGAGGTTAAGCTATATAATAATGTTCAAAAGCCTATAAATAAATATTTTAGGTAATAAAATTTGATTTAATCTTATTTTTTTGCCCTTTTGTTGGGGTTTAAGGCGTGCATGTCTAAATGGGCTTTATAGTGGACCCATTGAAATTTTAACCGAGTAAAAAGTTCTGAAATTGAGGTTAAGCTATATAATCATATTCAAAAGCCCATAAATAAATATTTGAAATCATAAAATTTGATTTAATCTTATTTTGCAACCATTTTGTTGGGGTTTAAGGCTTGCATGTCTAAATGGGCTTTATAGTGGACCCGTTGGAATTTTAACCCAGTAAAAAGTTCTAAAAATGAGGTTAAGCTGTATAACATGTTCAAAAGCCCATAACTAAAAATTTTAATTAATAATATGTGATTTAATCATATTTTTATTTCATTTTGTTGGGATTTAAGGCGTGCATGTCAAAATGGGCTTTATAGTGGACCCGTTGGAATTTTATCTGAGTAAAAAGTTCTAAAATTGAGGTTAAGGTTTATAATCATATTCAAAACCCCATAATCAAATATTTTAAATCATAAAGTTTGATTTATTCTTATTTTGTGGCCGTTTTTTTGTGTGTGTAAAGGCGTGCATGTCTAAATGGGCTTTATAGTTGACCCGTTGGAATTTTAACCGAGTAAAAATTTCTAAAAATAAGGTTAAGCTATATAATCATGTTCAAAAGACCATAAATAAATATTTTAATTAATAAGATGTGATTTAATCTTATTTTTCCATTTTGTTGGTGTTTATGGCGTATATATCTAAATGGGCTTTGTAGTGGACAAGGTAGAATTTTAACCGAGTAAAAATTTTGAAAATAAGGTTAAGCTATATAATCAAGTTGAAATGCCCATAAATAAAAATGTAAAGTCATAAAATGTGATTTAATCTTATTTTTTGCCATTTTTGGGGTTTAAGGCGTGCATGTCTAATTGGGTTTTACAGTGGACCCGTTGGAATTTTAATAGAGTAAAAAGTTATAAAATTGAGGTTAAGTTGTATAATCATGTTCAAAAGTCATAACTAAATATTTTAATTCATAAATTTTTATTTAATCTTGTTTTTTGGCCGTTTTGTTGAGGTTTAAGGTGTGCATGTCTAAATAGGCTTTACAATGGACCCGTTGGAATTTTAACCTAGTAAAATGTTCTAAATTTGAGGTTAAGATATATAATCATAATCAAAAGCACACAATAAAATATTTTAACTCATAATATTTGATTTAATCTTATTATGTGGCCATTTTGTTCGGTCTATGGCGTGCATGTCTAAATGGGCTTTACAGTGGATCCGTTGGAATTTTAACCGAGTAAAAAAAATTGAAAATGAGATTAAGTTATATAATCATGTTCAAAATCCCTTAAATAAATATTTAATTCATTAAATTTTATTTAATCTTATTTTGCAGCGATTTTGTTGGGGTTTAAGGCGTGCATGTCTAAGTGGGCTTTATAGTAGACTCGTTGGAATTTTAACCGAGTAAAAAGTTCTAAAATTGAGTTTTAGCTATATAATCATATTCAAAATCCAATAATCAAATATTTTAACTCATAAAATTTGATTTAATCTTATTTTGTGGTTGATTTGTTGGGTTTTAGGCGTGCATGTCTAAATGGGCTTTATAGTAGACCCGTTGGAATTTTGACAGAAATTTTTTAAAATGAGGTTAAACTATATAATCATGTTCAAAAGCCTATAACTAAATATTTTAAGTCATGAAATGTGATTTAATCTTATTTTTCGGCCATTTTGTTAGGGTTTAAGGCTTGCATGTCTAAATGGGCCTTATAGTGGACCCGTTGGAATTTTAACCGAGTAAAAAGTTCTGATATTGAGGTTAAGCTATATAATAATATTCAAAAGCCCATAAATAAATATTTTAACTCATAAAATTTGATTTAATCTTATTTTGCGGCCATTTTGTTGGGGTTTAAGGCGTGCATGTCTTAATGGACTTTACAGTGGACCCGTTGGAATTTTATCCTAGTAAAAAGTTCTAAAAATGAAGTTATGATATATAATCTTGTTAAAAAGGCCATAACTAAATATTTTAATTCATAAAATGTGATTTAATCTTATTTTTCTTCAGTTTTGTTGGGATTTAAGGCGTGCATGTCTAAATGGGCTTTATAGTGGACCGTTGGAATTGTAACTAACTAAAAAGTTCTAAAATTGAGGTTAAGGTATACAATCATCTTCAAAAGCCCGTAATCAAATATTTTAACTCATAAAATTTCATTTAATTTTATTTTGTGGCCTTTTTGTTGTGTGTAAGGCGTGCATGTCTAAATAGGGTTTACAGTGGACCCGCGGAAATTTTAACCGAGTAAAAAATTCAGAAAATGAGGTTAAGCGATATAATCATGTTTAAAAGACCATACCTAAACATTTAATTAATAAAATGTGATTTAATCTTATTTTTCGTCTATTTTGTTGGGGTTTAAGGCGTGTATGTCTAAATGGTCTTTATAGTGGACAAGGTGGATTTTTTTTTATGAAAGGTGGGCCTCATTAAAAACTCCTCTAAAGTCACGTGTGACCAAGAGGCCCCGAGTGAGCAGCTACGGGAAAAGAGTACCCAAAAATGTAAACGTGGTTGAGAAATAATCTCATTAGTTACAAAGGAATAAAGATAATCGGGATAATCTGAACCGAAAAAAGGTGGACGACATAGACCTCAGAGCCCTAGAGGCAAGATTGTGGACAACATTGTTCACCACCCTAGGAACAAAATGAATACTAAAATTATCTACATCGGCAAGCAGAAGACGAGCATGTTCAATAAACGAGCTCAATATACACAAGGTGGAATTTTAACCGAGTAAAAAGTTCTGAAAAATAGGTTAAGCTATATAATCATTTTCAAAAGCTCATAAATAAAAATTTTAAGCCATAAATGTGACTTAATCTTATTTTTTGGCCGTTTTGTTAGGGTATAAGGCATGCATGTCTAAATGGGATTTACAGTGGACACGTTGGAATGTTAACAGAGTAAAAAGTTCTAAAATTGAGGTTAAGCGGTATAATCACGTTGAAAAGCCCAAAACTAAATATTTCAATTCATAAAATTTGATTTAATCTTATTTTTTGGCCTTTTTGTAGGGGTTTAAGGCGTGCATGTCTAAATGGGCTTTATAATGGACTCATATTGGAATTTTAACCGAGTAAAAAGTTCAAAATTTGAGGTTAAGCTATATAATCATAATCAAAAGACATAATCAAATATTTTAACTCATAAAATTTTATTTAATCTTATTTTGTGGCCATTTTGTTGCGTTTATGGCGTTCATGTCAAAATGGGCTCTACAGTGGACCCATTGGAATTTTAACTGAGTAAAAGTTTCTAAAAATGTGCTTAAGCTGTATAATCATGTTAAAAATCCCATAAATAAATATTTTAATTCATTAAATTAGATTTAATATGATTTTGCGGCCATTTTGTACGGGTTTAAGGCGTGCATGCCTAAGTGGCATTTATAGTGGACCCGTTGGAATTTTAACCGAGTAAAAAGTTCTAAAATCGAGGTTATGCTATATAATCATATTCAAAAGCCCATAATCAAAAATTTTAACTAATAAGATTTGATTTAATCTTATTTTGTGGCTGATTTGTTGGTTTTAGGCGTGCATGTCTAAATGGGCTTTAAAGTAGACCCGTTGGAATTTTAACAAAGTAAAAATTTCTGAAAATGAGGTTAAGCTATATAATCAAGTTCAGAAGCCTATAACTAAATATTTTATGTAATAAAATGTTATTTAATCTTATTTTTTGGTCGTTTTGTTGAGATTTAAGGCGTGCATGTCTAAATGGGCTTTATAGTGGACCTGATGGAATTTTAACCGAGTAAAAAGTTCTAAAATTGAGGTTAAGCTATATACTCATATTCAAAATCCCATAAATAAATAGTGGAAATCATAAAATTTGATTTAATCTTATTTTGCGGCCATTTTGTTGGGGTTTAAGTTGTGCATGTCTAAATGGGTTGTATAGTGGACCCGTTGGTATTTTAACCGAGTATTAAGTTCTAAAAATGAGGTTAAGATGTATAATCTTGTTCAAAATCCCACAACTAAAAGTTTTAATTCATAAAATGTGATTTAATCTTATTTTAATTCTATTTTGTTGGGATTTAAGGCGTGCATGTGTTAAATGGGCTTTATAGTGGACTCGTTGGAATTTTAACCGAGTAAACAGTTCTAAAATTGAGGTTAAGGTATATAATCATATTTAAAAGCCCATAATCAAATGTTTTAACTCATAAAATTTGATTTAATCTTATTTTGTGGCTGTTTTGTTGTGTGTAAGGCGTGCATGTCTAAATGTGCTTTAGAGTGAACCTGTTGGAATTTTAACCGAGTAAAAATTTATGAAAATGAGGTCAAGCTATATAATCATGTTCAAAAGACCATAACTAAATTGATGGGCTCGATTTCCTTCAACCGTTTATGTTGCAAAGTGGTGGAGAAGATGTACTTTGGGTGATGGTTGTGGGAAGTAAAAGATAGAAAATTGACACGATGATTTTAGAGTGGTTCGGCTTTCTAACCAAAGCCTACATCCACTACCTTAGCTTCCCACTAAGGATTTCCTAAATTCACTCTTGAATTTCTTCCCCTTTTCTAGGCTTAGGAAGAAACCTTTACAACACTCAAAGCTTCTACCCCAAAGCTTGAGTAAACCCTCTTTACAAAGAGAAAATCAAGGCAAACTAAAAATCCCTCTCACAAGGTTGATGTTTTCACAATTGAAGCACTCACTCAATCGTAAAACACTTGAGAAAGTATAAACATTTAAGCTCACAAGTGTTTTCTATACAAAAATACAAAATTTAAGCACTAAGACAAATCTTCATCATAATGTTGTTGACAATAAGATCATTAGTTGTTGCCGAAGCTTGAAGGTCCCTTTTATACTCCCAATTGAGTTCCTAGCCGTTAGAGACCGTTGGGATTGAATTTGAGCCGTTGGAAACTATATTTCCAATAATAAATGCAATTCTACAGCCTTTTGTATCGATACGTGTGTACCGTATCGATACAAGTACTAGACGTTATGTCCATTCTGGTTGTGCATATCAGAACGCCTTGGACCGTATCGGTACGGTGTATCGGTACGCCTTAGTCTATTTTGGTACACCCTGCAATTTAAAAGACCGTTGGGAAATAGCCGTTGGGGCCAGTTGAAACCAGGATTGGTACACGTACAAGCGTATCGAAATGATCCTACCCGTATCGGTACGCCTAGATGCGTACCGGTACGATTTTTTAGTTCTGGAATTTTTTTGTAGAAAAAACCCTTATCTGTATCGATACGGGGTGTAACCGTATCGGTATGAACATGTTGAAAACTTTAGTTTGGCTACTTTAAAACATTTAAAACACTTCCAAAATCTTTCAAAAACTTCTCAAACTTATTTTCAAGTTGTTTGGACTTAAAAACATTTTTTAAATCTTTCCAATTTAGTCCAAAAATATTTTTCAATTATTATATCAAAACAAAAATCCTAACAATCTCCCCTTTTTGATATAATAAAACCAACTTGAAAATTTGTTTTTGAGATTTTCCCTCTTAGTAAAAATAAAATTTAAAAATCTTATAAGCTCCCCTTTATTCATTTGAAAATTCAAGTTTTCAAAACATTCTCCCCCTTTTTGTTATATCAAAAATGGTTCAAACTTTAAATACCAATAACAATAGAGAGTAAAATATTTTGACAAAAATAAGTTTTGTTTTAAAATTGGCTCCCCTTACTCAAGCATCATCCAATTGTTAGTCCAACAATTATGATAAAGTATTTGAATTAAAATAAATAAATAAAATTAAAACAAATAAAATTTAACTAATTTTTACCACACTTGAACCAAAGGTAGGATGTGAAGCCTTCCTTCTTCAAGTGTTCTTCCTTATGTGTCAAGAGCTTCCATAAGTTTGAGTTTGATCATCAATGGCTCAAGCACTCCTACAAAAAGACAATCAACTAATTTTTGGTATCCAAATTGCTTTAGATCCTTGGGCATTAGTCTCAAAAAATTTATTCCCCTTTGGAATCCATTTTTCAATGTCTTCCTTTTTCTTTGAAAGAATTAATCCTTTAGGGACCCAAATAGATTTTACAATTTTACCATTTACAAATCTTGGGGAATTTGATTGTCTAACATAATATTTTGATTCCAAAATTGTTTTTCTTTTGAACTTTATTTGAAATCGAATAGTTTTCTTTCTTAAGATCATCTACTTCAAATTGATGATCTTTTTCTTTCTTTTGAATTAAATTTTGTAAATCCAAAATTTTAAGTTCAAAATCCTTTAATTTTTCTTCAAATTCCAAATTGGTTTTCACAAGCAAATCATTTTCATTTTTCAATTTAGAAATCAACTTTTTGTTCTTAGAAAATGGAGCTTTGAACTCAAAAACCAATTGGTCATAGGCCTCTTGTAACTCATCAAAAGTATGAGTGTAACGTCCCGATTTTGGGCCTAGCGGTTTTGAGGTTTATTGGATGGTCCGGTGGATCGAATTAGAGATTCGAGTCGAATTCGAGAGTAAATATTTTTTGGTAAGATAAAAATATGGAAAAATGGTTAAAAATCATATTTTAATATATGATTACTATTGGTGAAATCAATTTTGGAAAATGAGATTAGGAGGTGTGACATTTTGGCTAGTGACCAAAATGCGATTTTTGAAAACTATTTTTAAAGGTGACTAAAATGAAAAGGATCAAATTCTTAGAATCCTTAAGGAGCTATATTACCATGTTTTGGCTGATGATTTCTCCCTTCAATTAAATCATTTTAACATGTGTTTTAAAGGATAATAAAAAGAGATTTTTTATATTAAAGTTAGTTATTGGTTTTAATGAAAATTGACGTAACTTTTTCTCTCAACTTTTTCTCTCCACTTCTCTTCTTCCAAACACTCAAGTTTTCATCAAAAATCAAAGGTGAGAGATCCTTTTTACTTATATTCTTGATTTACAATTGATTATTAAACTTTGATTTACAAAACCTCATTGAAATCTTGTGTTTTTCTAGCTTTAAGCAAACCAATTGAGGGAGAAATCACACAATAGGGGTAAGGTCTGTGATCTCCTCTAATTAAACAAAATCTATTTGGATTTCAACCAAACTTTTCCAATTAAGGGAGAAATCAGCAATTAGAGGTGATTTTCGTTTCTCTCCTCTAATTAAAGGTTGCTTATTGAAATTCTCAAGTTCTTGATCCTTTGCTACTGATTTATGTTATGGAATTATGATTTAAACATGGATTTTGTAATTAAATTGTGTTTTGTGTGGAAATTGAATAAAAACTAATTTGGATCTATTTTGTAATGAATCTAATTGATTTAGATATCTTATAAGATGTGTTTTAATGTTAAAAGAAGAGGTTAATTAAAGGAATCCCAAAACTATGTGAATTGCTAATTTTATATGTTGTTTATAGTTGATTTTTGATGTGATTCTGGTGTTGCTAGAGGTATAATGACCTGTTTAGGATGTTAATTGATGTTGTTAAGATGTTAGAATCAATAGGTTTTTGCTGGGCTTTGTTTAGTTGAGGTGTGATGATGTTTTCGATTGCTTTAGGGAGGCGTTTGACGGATCTAAGTGAGGCAAAGTTGTGTTTGTTGTTTGCTGGTGACTTGAGATGCATGGAAGTGCATTAATCCTCTATTTTTGTTTGGGTAAAATAGGGGAGTTGAATCCTTTAGCGTTTAGAGAGGTTGCGGAAGCTTCGGAGGCTTGATCGCGTATCGGCTAGCGAGCTTTGGGTTGTCGATGAGTGGAAACGTGTTTTACTGCTCTAAAGTGGTTTTGAAAGAATTTGTGGGAGTTTAGAATAATTTTGAAACATTTATCTAAGCTCAGAAGTAAGTATTGGTTGAGCTCTCTCTTGTTTTCGGTATTGCAAAATATAATCTTATGCACATGTTTATGGTTTTGATTACTCACTGTATTATGCATGTTTTAGAAATGAAAGATGTTGCAAAAGATCATATATGATGATTATTGAGAATGAAACATGATTTGTGAAAGTATTTTCGAGAATACTATAAAGCATGGTTTAGCATGTTTGAAATTAGATTGATTTTATGCATATGTAAAACAGTGAGATAATGTTATCTTATTGAGTATATTGGCAAGTGGCTGTGATTAAAATGTTATCGAATATAGTTGGCTAGCCATAGGGTTTAAAGTGCACTATAAAAAGCCACCTCATGTGTGTTGAAGGGTTGTGAGTGTGTCGTTGACTCCACCATGAGAACCACAACGGTCAAGATGGGTAAATGTTATGCTTTCTCCCACTGATGGATTTATAAATCCAAACCGTTAAGGTGGGTAAATGTTTTGTTGCTTCGATTTGAACCGTTGAGTTAAAATGGTTTGGAACTTGTTTTGAGTTACTTGAAAGCCAATATACTAGTTAATGTTTCATGAGAAGTGGATTATGTTTTTATAATATGGTTTATACATGAGATGCTCTTTAAGCTCTCTATATAGAGATTTTGGCATTTGAGGCTTAAATTGAGATAGAGATGAAATCCATGATACATGTGTTGTAAATGATTTTAAATGTGCATTTGAAAGAGATTATAGAAGCATGAGATGATTTTGTCATGAAACATATGCATTTTGTTTTGAATTAAAATGATTTAAATTTCATTGATGAGTGTTTTAGAGATTCCCTCACTAAGCTTATAGCTTACGCTCTCCTTTCTCATCAATGCAGAGAAATAGACTTTTGCAGACAGCAAGCGTGCAAGAGAGGATTCAAGAATTGAGACATTTCAAAGTATGGTTTTATAAATACTAAGTAGTAATAAAAGATAATATGACCAAGTTGTAATTGGGAGGTTTATTTTTGATACTCCTTGTTTGTATAAGTTTGGTTTGATGTTTTGGAATTGTATGATGCTTAAGGCTTGGTTGAGGGGTTGGGAAACATTATGCATGCTTGGGTAGAAATCATGCCTATAGGGATTTGTCTTGAATATGCCATATTGAGAATGATCTTCTACCATGCTGCTATCTTTGAGAAATTGATGATTGTGAAGTTATATGGTGTTTATAGGTTGTTTTGAGTGTTTTAGTTTGAACCAAAGTATCATATGATGCACCAAGAGGTCATTACAGGTTTGTCCGTACAGGTACGGGTCCTCAGGAATCGGTACGCGGGGACCTATCTCGGCTCAATTTGGGAAAAATTGCCTAGGTATACTGATACGCCTGGTAACTGTATCGATACGCATAGATGATAAATAAGCCTGGTTTTAGTTCATGGGTAGCCGTATCGGTATGACCTTTAGCTACTGGAATTCCACATTTTTTAGAACACATACTCGTATTGATAGCTTGAGGATCGTACCGCTATGCCTTCGTATTTTAACCCTGTTGCGTACAGAAGAGCCTTATACCGGTACGCCAGTCGTTAAATCAGTTTATGATGTTTTTTGAAGTTTTTTCTTTGCAATTTAGTCAATGTTTCTTGTTTATGCAATTAAATAAGTTTGGATGGTTATTTTAATCTAAGATTTTAACCTGATAGTATGAAATATGACTAATTAAGGATTGGTAACTATAATTTCACAAGTATCATCTTAATTGTCTGAAATTGCATTTTAGTCCCTAAAATGCAAATTTGAGCAAATGGATGTCAGTTCGACGCCCGATTGAGTTGTAACCCACACCATAACCAGTATGATCACCTTAGGACTTAAAAATGCATTTAGATAAGATAAAAGGAAAAAATGGGCCATTTCAAAGTAAATCTTCTAGGTTTGTCTCAGCTAACCCTAATGTAGCTCGATCATTTCAGTATTGTGACTAGACCAGGTCAAGGGGGTTACATTTATTGGTATCAGAGCCAGGTTTTGATTGTTGGGAGGTGGGTTATGGTTGTTTGATATATTAGTGATGAATGTTTTCGCTGAGTGTTATGCACGATGTTTGGAATTGTTAGATTATGTTCGATATGTGAAATGTTTGAGGTGTTTAGCTTGGGGACACATTGCCTTATTACTACTAGTGTTAAATGATTTTGTTTTTAAACAAGAGTGACTTGGATTCTAGCTACAAGCTGGCCTAATTGTTTTGTTTTATTGCATTATCATGTTTTAAACTCATATTTTTGTGAATAGGACCGAGACGAGAGACGATAGCTCATATAGGGAGTGTAGTGAATAGACAAGATAAAGAGTTGCCTCCTCCTCCACCGATTTCTCCTGCTGGTGCTGGAGTTGAGAGTAGTGCCCTTTAGGCACCACAAGGACCTATTTTTTATGACATGACACCGTTAATCCAAGCGATGATAAGAGCTTTTCAGGCGGCCATGGCTAGAGTGCAAGTACCTATACCGGTTCCTGTAGCTATGAATATCGAACTACCTTTAGAGCGTCTGTGTAGCCTAGGTGGTACTAAGTTTAGAGGTTTAGCTCTTAAAGCAGCTGTGGAGTGGTTTGCCAGCACGGAGAGGATTTTGGGCCAGATGGAGTGTTCAGATGTTCGCAAGCTGGTTGTATAGTGTCGTCGCTGTAGGGTGATTCTTACAGTTGGTGGACAACTATTGTTGTGGGTGTGGCACCTACTGATGTAACATGAGAATTCTTTTATGATGCTTTCTGCAAGAAGTATTTGGGAACTCGTTATCAAGATGAGAAGAAGAAGGAGTTTATGGATTTAGAGCAGAGAAACATATTTGTTTCTGAGTATGAGATCCAATTTGTCCGGTTGAGCAAGTATGCTCTTGAGCTGGTTGCTGATGAGCGACAATGTTACGACCGGTTCTGTTATGGGTTGATCAAGGAGGTAAAAACATACATGTTAGCTACAGACTATATAGAGTTTGATGTCCTGGTTTCTCGAGCTAAGAATATAGAATAGAATTTGGGGTTGTCTGCTCATTTTGAGAGTTCTTTTGTTGGGAAGAGGCATGCTGAGTCAGATGTTGGCCGAGATCGTTACAAGAAGCATAGAGATAGGAGGTACTGACCAGATTAGAGGTGTGGTGGAAGAAATGCTGGGCGAAGTCTACAAGATCAAAATACCTATGCTGGAGTACCCGAGTGTAGGCATTGTGGTAAGTGGCATTTTGGGGAGTGTTGGGGTGCCCTGGGTACATGTTGGAACTGTGGATCACGAGATCATCTTAGGCGTGATTGTCTGCAGTTAGCTAGGAAAGGTTAGGCATTGCACCAGCTGTTGTGCCATAGAGAGGCAGTGGGCACGATCGTGGAAATTTCGAGCGTAAAGATGATGGTCAGATGGTAGTTGCTCGTACCGTAGTGGTTCAGCCTGAGGGTGGTGGACCAGCGACAGTTTGCGCCATCGTGTGGGAAGGAATGATACCGATGTGATTGTAGGTACATTTACTTTGCAGTCCATACCATTGCTTTCTTTGATAGATTCTGGCTCTACGCATTCATATATCCTGCACAAACATTCTTACTTGCTTGATATACCTGTAGAAGTTTTAGATGTTGGTATGAGGGTAACTAGTTCCTTTGGGGAGATGGTAGTTGCTAGGAGGTTGTATATGAGATGTCCTTTGATGGTTCAAGGGTATGTGTTTGCGGTTGACCTGATAGAGTTACCATTTCATGGTTTTGATGTAATCTTGGGGATAGATTGGTTGTCTGAACATCGGGCTGTGGTTGATTTTGAGACTAAGCGAGTTTCGTTGAGACTTTCTAAGGAATACGAAGTGGTGGTTGTGGGTAAGAATGTCAAGTTCTTTTCCAATATTGTTTCAGCTTTGGAAGCGCGAAAGATGATGGAATCTGGGGGCCAAGCATACATAGCTTATGTTATGAACTCGAATAAGAAGAAAGTGTGTGCCCAAGATATTCGCACTTTTTGTGATTTTCTGGAGGTGTTTTCGAAAGAGTTGTCAGGTTTACTGCCGAATAGGGAAGTGGAGTTTTGCATCGAGACGTACACGGATATGGCTCCGGTGTCGATTGCACCCTATTGCATTGCACTGAAGGAGTTGAAAAAGTTGAAGACACAATTACAGGAGTTGAATCTTAGGCAACGAAGATGGTTGGAGTTGCTTAACGATTACGATCTAACGATCGAGTATCATCCGGGTAAGGCTAACGTGGTAGCTGATGCTTTGAGTAAAAAGGTTGTGGTTGAGTTGAGGGTGAAGTTTTCTCAGTTGAGTGTAACGCAAGATGGTGGGTTGTTGGCTGAGTTGCAAATGAAGCCATCGTTGTTGCAGTTGATTAAGAAGCAACCATATGATAATTCTTATGCATCGGAGGTCAACGACATCTTGGATGGCAAGGAGACAGATTTTTTTTAGTGATGAAGGTGTTTTGTGTTTCAAGAGTCGAATAGTGGTGCCAAAAGATGAGGAGCTAAGGCACACTATCTGAAGTTTGTTTTCTTTGCAATTTAGTCCTTGTTTCTTGTTTATACAATTAAATGAGTTTGGATGGTTATTTTAAGCTGATATTTAACATGATAGTATGAAATATGACTAATTAAGGATTGATAACTTTAATTTCACAAGTACTCTTAATTGTCAGAAATTGCATTTTAGTCCCTAAAATCTGAATTCGAGCAATTGGATGTCAATTAGATTCCCGATTAAGTTGTAATCCACAACATAGCTAGTATGATCACCTTAGGACTTAAAATGCATTTAGATAAGATAAAATGAAAAAAATGGACTATTTGAAAGTAAATCTTCTAGGCTTGTCTCGGTAAACCCTAATGTAGCTCGCTCAGTTTGATCTTGTGACTAGATCGCGTCAAGGGGGTTACAACCCATAATTAAATATTTTAACTCATAAAATTTGATTTAATCTTATTTTCTGGTCGTTTTGTTGGGTTTAGGCGTGCATGTCTAAATGGGCTTTACTGTGGACCCATTGGAATTTTAACTTAGTAAAAAATTCTGAAAATGAGGTTAAGCTATATAATCATATCCAAAAGCCCACAAATAAATATTTTAAGTCATAAAATGCGATTTAATCTTATTTTTCGATCATATTGTTGGGGTTTAAGGCGTGCATGTCTAAATGGGCTTTAAGTGGACCCGTTGGAATTTTAACCGAGTAAAGAGTTATAAAATTTAGGTTAAGCTGTATAATCATGTTCAAAAGCCCATAACTAAATATTTTAATCAAAAAATTTGATTTAATCTTATTTTGCTTCCATTTTGTTGGGTTTTAAGGCGTGCCTGTCTTAATGGACTTTATAGTGGACCCGTTGGAATTTTAACCGAGTTGAAATTTCCAAAAATTAGGTTAAGCTATATAATCATGTTCAAAAACCCATAAAAAATTTAATTCATAAAATTTGATTTAATCTTATTTTTATCCATTTTGTTGGGGTTTAAGACGTGCATGTCTAAATAGGACCTGTTGGAATTTTAACCAAGTAAAAATATCTAAAAATGAGGTTAAGATATATAATCATGTTTAACAACCTGGAAGTAAATATTTTAATTCAAAAAATGTGATTTAATCTTATTTTTTGTTCGTTTTATTGGGGTTTAAGGCGTGCATGTCTAAATGGGCTTTATAGTGGACCCGTTGGAATTTTAACCGAGTAAAAAGTTATAAAATTGAGGTTAAGCTGTATAATCATGTTAAAAAGCCCATAACTAATTTTTTCTAATCCAAAAAATTGATTTAATCTTATTTTGCTTCCATTTTTTTGGGTTTTAAGGCGTGCATGTCTAAATGGGCTTTATAGTGGACCCGTTGGAATATTAACCGAGTAAAAATTTCTAAAAATTAGGTGAAGCTATATAATCATGTTCAAAAAATCATAAAAAATTTTAATTCATAAAATTTGATTCAATCTTACTTTTCATCTGTTTTGTTGGGGTTTAAGACGTGCATGTCTAGATAGGCTTTACAGTGGACCCGTTGGAATTTTAACCAAGTAAAATATCTAAAAGTGAGGTTAAGATATATAATCATGTTTAAAAACCCATATATAAATATTTTAATTCAAAAAATGTGATTTAATCTTAATTTTCGTTCGTTTTGTTGGGGTTTAAGGTGTGCATGTCTAAATCGGCTTTATAGTAGACCCGTTGGAATTTTAAAGTTATAAAATTGAGGTTAAGATGTATAATCATGTTCGAAAGCCCATATCTAAATATTTTAATCCAAAAATTTGATTTAATCTTATTTTGCTTCCATTTTATTGGGTTTTAAGGTGTGCATGTCTAAATGAGCTTTATAGTGGACCCGTTGGAATTTTAACCGAGTAAAATTTTCTAAAAATTAGGTTAATCTATATAATCATGTTCAAAAACCCACAAAAAAATTTTAATTCATAAAATTTGATTTAATCTTATTTTTCGTCCCTTTTGTTGGGGTTTAAGGCGTGCATGTCTAAATAGGCTTTACAGTGGACCTGTTGGAATTTTAACCAAGTAAAAATATCTAAAAATGAGGTTAAGATATATAATCATGTTTGAAAATCCATAAATAATTATTTTAATTCAAAAAATGTGATTTAATCTTATTTTTCGTTTGTTTTGTTGGGGTTTAATGCGTGCATGCCTAAATGGGCTTTATAGTGGACCCTTTGAAATTTTAACCGAGTAAAAAGTTCTAAATATGAGGTTAAGCTATACAATCATATTCAAAATCCCATAATCAAATATATAACTCGTAAAATTTTATTTTATCTTATTTTGTGGTCGTTTTGTTGGGTTTAAGGCTTGCATATCTAAATAGGCTTTATAGTGGACACGTTGGATTTTAATCGAGTACAAATTTCTAAAAAGGAGGTTAAGCTATATAGTCATGATCAAAATCCCATAACTATATATTTTAAGTCATAAAATGTGATTTAATCTTATTTTTTAGGCCGTTTTGTTGGGGTTTAAGGTGTGTATGTCTAAATGGGCTTTACTGTGGACCCGTTGGAATTTTAACCGAGTAAAAAGTTCTAAAATGAGGTTAAGTTGTATAATCAAGTTCAAAATCCCATAACTAATTATTTTAATTCATAAAATTTAATTAAATCTTATTTTGCAGCTATTTTGTTGGGGTTTAAGGCGTGCATGTCAAAAAGACTTTATAGTGGACTCGTTGGAATTTTAACCGAGTAAAATGTTCTAAAATTGAGGTTAAGCTATACAATCATAATCAAAAGCCCGTAATCAAATATTTTAACTCATAAAATTTTATTTAATCTTATTTTATGTCTGTTTTGTCGGGTTTAAGGCGTGCATGTCTAAATGGGCTTTGTAGTGGACTCGTTGAAATTTTAACCGAGTAAAAATTTTTTAAAATAAGGTTAAGCTATATTTCATAAAATTTGATTTAATCTTATTTTGTGGTCATTTTGTTGGATTTTAAGGCGTGCATGTCTACAAGGGCTTTATAGTGGACACATTGGAATTTTAACCGAATAAAAATTTCTCAAAATGAGGTTAAAGGCATACATGTCTAAATGGGCTTTACAGTGGACCCGTTGGGATTTTAACTGAGTAAAAAGTTCTAAAATTGAGGTTAAGCTATATAATCATAATCAAAAGTACAAAAACAAATATTTTAACTCAAAAAAATTTATTTAATCTTGTTTTGCGGTCGTTTTGTTGGGTTTAAGGCGTGCATGTCTAAATGGGCTTTATAGTGGACCCATTGGAATTTTAACTGAGTAAATTTTTTTGAAAATAAGGTAAGCTATATAATCATGTTCAAAAGGCGATAGGTAAATATTTTAAGTCATAAAATGTCTAAGGGGGCTTTACAGTGGACTCGTTAAAATTTTAACCGAGTAAAAAGTTCTAAAATTAAGGTTAAGCTATATAATCATATTCAACAGTCCATAATCAAATATTTTAACACATAAAATTTTATTTAATCTTATTTTTTGGCCGTTTTGTTGGGGTTTAAGGCGTGCATGTCTAAATGGGCTTTATAGTGGACCCGTTGGAATTTAACCGAGTAAAAAGTTCTGAAAATGAGGTTAAGCTAGATAATAATATTCAAAATCCCATAATCAAATATTTTAACTCATAAGATTTGATTAAATCTTATTTTGTGGCCGTTTTCTTGGGATTAAAGCGTCATGCCTAAATGTGCTTACAGTGGACCTGTTGGAATTCTAATCAAGTAAAAATTTCTGAAAAAGAGGTTAAGCTATTTAATCATGTTCAAAAGCCCATAACTAAATATTTTAGTTCATAAAATTTGATTTAATCTTATTTTGCAGCCATTTTGATGGGGTTTAAGGCGTGCATGCCTAAATAGGCTTTACAGTTGACCCGTTAGAATTATAACCGAGTAAAAAGTTCTAAAATTGAAGTTAAGCTATATAATCGTAATCAAAAGTGCAAATCAAATATTTTAACTCGTAATTTTTTAATCTTATTTTGTGGTCATTTTGTTGGGTTTAAGGCGTGCATGTCATATGGGCTTTATAGTGGACCCGTTGAAATTTTAATCGAGTAAATTTTTTTGAAAATGAGGTTAAGCTATATAATCAAGTTCAAAAGACCATAACTAAATATTTTAATTCGTAAAATTTGATTTAATCTTATTTTTGGCCATTTTGTTAGGTTTTAAGGCGTGCATGTCTAATGGGCTTTATAGTGGACCCATTGGAATTTTAACCTAATAAAAGTTTCTAAAAATGAGGTTAAGGGCGTAAATGTCTAAATGGGCTTTACAGTGGACCCGCTGGAAATTTAACCGAGTAAAAGTTCTAGAATTGAGGTTAAGCTATATAATAATAATCAAAAGTACACAATCAAATATTTTAACTCAAAAATTTTTATTTAATCTTATTTTGTGGTCGTTTTGTTGGGTTTAAGGCGTGCATGCCTAAATGTGCTTTACAGTGGACCTGTTGGAAGTTTAATCAAGTAAAAATTTCTAAAAAAGTGGTTAAGCTATTTAATCATGTTCGAAAGCCCATAACTAAATATTTTAATTCATAAAATTTGATTTAATCTTATTTTGCGGCCATTTTGATGGGGTTTAAGGCGTGCATGTCTAAATGGACTTTACAGTGGACCCGTTGGAATTATAACCAAGTAAAAAGTTCTAAAATTCAGGTTAGGCTATATAGTCATAATCAAAAGCACATAATCAAATATTTTAACTAATAAAATTTTATTTCATCTTATTTTGTGGTCGTTTTGTTGGGTTTAAGGCGTGCATGTCTTATGGGCTTTACAGTTGACCCGTTGAAATTTCAACCGAGTAAAATTTTTTGAAAATAAGGTTAAGCTCTATAATCATGTTCAAAAGTCCATAACTAAATATTTTAATTCGTAAAATTTTATTTAATCTTATTTTGTGGCCATTTTGTTGGGTTTTAATGCGTGCATGTCTACGTGGGCTTTATAGTGGACCCATTGGAATTTTAACTGAATAAAAATTTCTAAAAATGAGGTTAAAGGCGTACATGTCTAAATGGGTTTTATAGTGGTCCCGTTGGAATTTTAACCGAGTAAAAGTTCTAAAATTGAGGTTAAGCTATATAATCATAATCAAAAGTACATAATCAAATATTCTAACTAAATTTTTTTTATTTAATCTTATTTTGTGGTTGTTATGTTGGGTTTAATGCGTGCATGTCTAAATAGGCTTTATAGTGGACTCGTTGAAATTTTAACCGGGTAAAAACTTTTGAAAATAAGGTTAAGCTATATAATCATGTTCAAAAGGCCATAACTAAATATTTTAAGTCATAAAATGTCTGAGGGGGCTTTACAGCGGACCCCATGAAATTTTAACGAGTAAAAAGTTCTAAAATTGAGGTTAAGCTATATAATCATATTCAACAACCCATAATCAAATATTTTAACACATAAAATTTTGTTTAATCTTATTTTTCGGCCTTTTGTTGGGGTTTAAGGCGTGCATGTCTAAATGGGCTTTATAGTGGACCCGTTGGAATTTTAACCGAGTAAAAAATTTTGAAAATGAGGTTAAGCTATATAATAATATTCAAAAGCCCATAATCAAATATTTTAACTCATAAAATTTGATTCAATCTTATTTTGTGGACATTTTGTTGGGTTTAAGGCGTGCTTGTCTAAATAGGCTTTATAGTGGACTCTATTGGAATTTTAACCGAGTAAAAAGTTCTAGAATTGAGGTTAAGTTGTATAATCATGTTCAAAGGACCTTAACTATATATTTTAATCCATAAAATTTTATTGAATCTTATTTTGCGGCCATTTTGTTGGGTTTTAAGGCATGCATGTCTGAATGGGCTTTATAGTCGACCCATTCAAAAACCCAAAACTAAATATTTTAATTCATAAAATGTGATTTAATCTTATTTTTTAATTTGTTTTGTTGGGGTTTAAGGCGTGCATGACGAAATGAACTTTATAATGGACCCATTGGAATTTTAACCAAGTAAAAAGTTATGAAAAAGAGGTTAAGCTATATAATCATATTCAAAAGCCCATAGTCAAAATATTTTAACTGATAAAATTTGATTTAATCTTATTTTGTGGTTGTTTTGTTCGGTTTAAGACGTGCATGTATTAATGGGTTTTTAGTGGACCTGTTGGAATTTTAACAGAGTAAAAAGTTATAAAATTTAGGTTAAGCAGTATAATCATGTTAAAAAGCCCATAACTAAATATTTTAAATCATAAAATTTGATTTAAAATTATTTTGCGGCCATTTTGCTGGGGTTTAAAGCGTGCATGTCTAAATGGGCTTTACAGTGGAAGCGTTGGAATTTTAACCGTGTAAAAAGTTCTAAAATTGAGGTTAAGGTACATAATCATATTCAAAACCCCATAATCAAATATTTTCACTCATAAAATTTGATTTAATCTTATTTTGTGACCGTTTTGTTGTGTGTAAGGCGTGCATGTCTAAGTGGGCTTTGCAGTGGCCCTAACAAAATAAAAATTTATAAAAATGAGGTTAAGCTACATAATCATGCTCAAAATACCATAAATAAATATTTTATTTCATTAAATTAGATTTAATCTTATTTTGCAACCATTTTGTTGGTGTTTAAGGCATGCATGTCTAAGTGGGCTTTATAGTGGACCCGTTGGAATTTTAACCCAGTAAAAAGTTCTAAAATTATGGTTAAGCTATATAATCATGATCAAAGCCCATAACTAAATATTTTAACTCATAAAATTTGATTTAATCTTATTTTGCGACCATTTTGTTGGGGTTTAAGGAGTGCATGTCTAAATAGGCTTTACTGTGGACCCATAAAATTGAGGTTAAGCTATACAATCATAATCAAAAGCACACAATCAAATATTTTAACTCATAAAATTTTATTTAATCTTATTTTGTAGCGGTTTTGTTGGGTTTTAGGCGTGCATGTCTAAATGGGCTTTATAGTGGACCCGTTGGAATTTTAACCGAGTGAAAAGTTTTGAAATTCAGGTTAAGCTATATAATCATATTCAAAAGCCCATAAATAAATAATTAAAATCATAAATTTTGATTTAATCATATTTTGCAGCCGTTTTGTTGGGGTTTAAGGCGTGTATGTCTAAATGGGCTTTACAGTGGACCCTTTGGAATTTTAACCGAGTAAAAAGTTTTGAAAATGAGGTTAAGCTGTAAAATCATTTTCAAAAGCCCTTAGCTAAATATTTTAATTCATAAAATGTGATTTAATCTTATTTTTCTTCCATTTTGTTGGGATTTAATGTGTGCATGTCTAAATGGGCTTTATAGTGGACCCATTGGAATTTTAACCCAGTAAAAAGTTCTATAATTGAGGCTAAGCTATATAATCATGTTCAAAATCCCATAACTAAATATTTTAACTCATAAAATTTGATGTAATCTTATTTTGCGGCCATTTTGCTGAAGTTTAAAGCGTGAATGTCTGAATGGGCTTTACTGTGGACCCTTTGGAATTTTAACCGAGTAAAAAGTTCTAAAATTGAGGTTAAGCTATATAATCATAATCAAAAGCACATAATAAAATATTTTAACTCATAAAACTTTATTTAATCTTATTTTTTTGCCGTTTTGTTGGGTTTAAGGCGTCGATGTCTAAATGGGCCTTACATGGACCCGTTGGAATTTTAACGGAGTAAAAAGTTATGATATTGAGGTTAAGCTATATAATCATATTCAAAAGCCCAAAAATAAATATTTTAAATCATAAAATTTGATTTATTCTTATTTTGTGACCATTTTGTTGGGTTTTAAGGCGTACATGTCTAAATGGGCTATATAGTGGACCTGTTGGAATTTCAACAGAGTAAAAAGTTTTGAAAATCAGTTTAAGCTATATAATCATGTTTAAAAGCCCATAACTAAATATTTTAATCCATAAAATGTGATTTAATCTTATTTTTCTTCCGTTTTGTTGGTATTTAATGTGTGCATGTCTAAATGGTCTTTATAGTGGATCCGTTGGAATTTTAACCGTGTAAAAAGTTCTAAAATTGAGGTTAAGGTATATAATCATATTCAAATCCCATAATCAAATATTTTAACTCTTAAAATTTTATTTAATCTTGTTTTGTGATTGTTTTGTTGTGTGCAAGGCGTGCATGTCTAAATGGGCTTTACAGTGGACATGTTGGAATTTTAATCGAGTAAAATTTTTTGATAATGAGGTTAAGCTATATAATCTTGTTCAAAAGACCATAAATAAATATTTTAATTAATAAAATATGATTTAATCTTATTTTCACCTATTTTGTTGGGGTTTAAGACGTGCGTGTCTAAATGTGCTTTATAGTGCACAAGGTGGAATTTTAACTGAGTAGAAAGTTTTGAAAAAGAGGTTAAGATGTATAATCATGTTCAAAAGCCCATAACTAAACATTTTAATTCATAAAATGTGATTTAATCTTATTTTTCTTCCATTTTGTTGGGATTTAATGTGTGCATGTCTAAATGGGCTTTATAGTGGACCCATTGGAATTTTAACTGTAACACCCTTAACGTATACTCGTACACAGAATATACACTAAAGATGTTACAGACTTGTTAAGAAAACTTGACTTGAATTTTTTTATACTAACTTTATCTTATAGTTTAACCCTTTCTCGGTTTTGAATTAAAAACTACGTTAGTCTATAGCAGCTAGTTTTAACCTTGAATTGTTTTATAAAATTTATAAATATGTTATTGAAATAAAAATATAATTCAGGGAGAAAACTATGTACCCTGCCTAGACCCTTTCTTGATTTTAAAACTTCTACGCGATTAGAGTTAAACTATTCTTAACTATATAAAAATATATAACTACTTATAGTAAACCGTTTTCTATATCCATACATCTGTAATAGTGCATAAACATATTATAAAATTGAGATTACAAAATAGTTTGTCTCTTTAAATCCACTACATATATGTACATGCCCACTAGACATCAAACTTATAATTTAAGATGTACGTACTGTGATTACTAATGTAACTTGATTTTTCCAAATTCATAGCTCCTTCTTGTCATTCTACTTGGGAGAACCTACGTGTGAAATAACACACGCTAAGTACGAACCTAGTGAGGCAATAATCTTATTTAATAAACATAAAGTGAATTAATATTTATCACATGATGTCATATCAAGTTCTTTACCTAAGATAGGATAGTACTATCGAGGTTTCCATAGTCACTAGATATTCATGTGCATGTCATAAAATCCTAAATTAATCATGGTTCCAGTACTCTATCATCATAAAGCAAGTCATATACATGGTATAATTCACATAAGCAACATGATACACATACATAACATGATTCACATACTAAACCTGATTCATATACATGACATGGTTCATATACGTAGCATGATTCATATTCATGGCATGATCCATTTATATAACATGATTCTTATACGTGGCATATTTCATTTGCATGACATGATTTTCATACGAGACATGATTCATATACGTGTTTTTATTCACATACATAACATGATACGTGTACATGACATAATTCATATGCATGGCATAATTCATACAAGTAACATAATTTATATACTTGGCATAATTCATGTACATGCCATGATTTATATACGTGGCATGATTCATATACTTGACATATTTCATATACATAGCATGGTTCATATTCATAGCATGTTTCATATACGTAACATGATTCATATACGTGACATGATTCTTTTATCATAAATCAATCATATAAATAAACATTTCTTGTTTCATGCTTCATCATAAATGTTCATGGTAAACATAGATCATCATATAAATAACATTTCATGTTTCATGTAATCATATAACATCTGTATCATGTATTATCTTGTTATTAATATCCATATTCCATGTATTGACATGCATTGCCATTATGGAGAATAAATTTTTACCTCATATTCTACATGAAGTTTGCAACAAGTTAGGTTTCGTACAAATAATGTAGTGTCATTTTAATTTAAGGTCGATTATTCGCAAGTCTTCCTAATTGAATTTTAAAACATATAAATGCAATCACCTGGGCCATGAATAGTATGCCTCACTAAGCTTACTTGAGATTCTTATCTTTCTTTTTATCACTGGTTCTCCTTTGATTTCTTTTAGAATAGAACTGTATAAGGCCAATCGAGCATATTCATCATTTTTCTTGCGATAAATTTAAATCTAACATTGCTAACTTGATTCTTAAACATAACTATTGGAATATAAAATTTTCCCAATACTTTACATCATTGCCAAAATGGTCCCTGGTCTTTAGTGACCATTTTGAACATTAAACAATTGTTCGAGACTAATTTGAACAATTTCCATAATTAATACTCATTTTGGACTATTACCTTTTTAGTCTTCAAACTTTATAAAAGTGACATTTTAGTCACTACTTACTTTTGTACATAAATTCATGCAAAATTAACCATTTATTTTTTTCTAACATCCTTATAAATTTTCCTTCAACTTTCAACTTTATTCAACTTGGTCCTTCACTAAATTCTTTATCTTCGAAAAGGTCCTCAAATTTTCCTTTCTTGTCATTTCAACCCCTTTATTTTCATAACATACTCAAATATTCAATTCTAACAATTTTCCATAAATTCAAGACCAATCCTTAATTTTTTCCGAAATTGCTGAATTGGTCATTCATATTTCAAAATTTTTCATTTTGATCCCTAATCATCAATTCAAGCCATTTCAATCACAACGCATCTATTCCAATGTAAAAATAAAATTTTCAATAATTTCCGTTTATTTTCTCAATCTTTCCGAAATGATCCCTAGAAATTCATTTTTGGAAATTCTTTATTCTAACATCAAAATTAAGTTTCTAACTTCAAATAAAGCTTCAAACAACTTAAATCCTTCAATATCATTATCAATTCTCAAACCCCTAACAAACCCTTAAATTTCAAGATTAGGGTTTATAACTTCCAACATGAAATTAACTTGATTTCAAGCTTGTTTTTATCAAAACTAAGCTTAATTCATCATCTACTACATCAATTCTTACAAAATTCCATGAAACCTTAATTTGTCTCTCTTCAATCCCTAACTTAAAATTCATAATTCCATGAAAATTTTACTATCAAAATATAGAGAATGAAAAGTATATTACTTTCTTTACCTTAAACTACTTTGCTTGAATTCTTGATCAAAAGCCTTGAAAATGGACTTGGATAATTTTTGGTATTTTCCCCTCTTTTCTTCTTACTATTCGAACAGCCCTTATATGAACAAAATGATATTTTGTTCATCTTTTAAATAAATCCACATGATTAAAAATAAGATAAATTTTTAATTCATTTTACATAGTGAAATTACTATTTTGCCCTTTTAATCTAATGGCCAAGATTCAATCTCATCAAAAATCTATGGCCAAGATCAAATCCATGTGTTTTCAACTTTCAAAAATGCCCTCAATGTTTCAAAATATTTCAAAAATGCCATCCATGGCAAATGTCCAATTTGCCCTTCAACTAGACTTTATTTACAACAAGACTTAAAAATTGCCATTCCATTAAAATTGAACCAAATTGGTTCCAATCCAACCGTCCATGCCCCAAAATATCCTAGATTTTTATTTATGGCATTTATTCGATCCAAATATTCGAATTTCACTCAGTACGATTTCCAAATTTTCTTTCCTTGAGCTTTATAACCACTCCATCATATTCTAACTAAATCTTGTTAGGATCCCACCAACATTTATAAAATATTCATAAAATAATATTTTATGAATTTTCCATAACCTTTGGAGCTGTCTTTAAAATTTCAATTCGATCTGATATACTGATATCCATAAATTACTTCTACTGTGATTTTACCCTTTCCGAGCTATTGGATTTATTACAAAAAATCTATATTTCAATATTAGGGAAATAAACTCTATTATCTGATAAATTTTCCTTTTTCCAAGGACTTAGACTGAATTTTCCTAACTCAGTCTATTATTTCGATAATTATCGAAAATCATCATAGAGTAAAATTTCTCTTAGAATTCCTTTATCGATAATCCATACGACTTTTCTCTACTCTTACTGAGTCCAACATATCGATCAGAAACACTTTCATGGGACCTTCCCGAAGGTCACCCATCCTAATATTTCCCTATCATGAGCACGCTTAACAATTTTATTCGATCCAAATTTGAATAATATAAGCCTCGTATGAAAAATCTGGTAACACTGAAATGCCACTCTCGGGGGTGAGCTATTCATTTACAAGGTTAACTTACACAACTTTTAAAAATTACACTTTGGTCCCTGAACTTTTCCAAAATTCACACTTTAACCCCTAAACTTTCAAAAATTACATTTTAGTCACTAGTCCAAAATTGGGATATTACAATTCTTCCCCCTTAAGAAAAATCATCCTCGAATTTTCAACATTTACTCAATTCAAACAACTTTGATTCTACTTATTCATTCTCTCTTAAATTTCCCAAATGACTTTGATTTCTCCAGAGGACTTTAACCAGTAAAATTTTCTTGTCCCTTAATTCTTCTACTTTGTATGCTAGGATTTTCACTAGTTCTTCTTTATATGTTAAACCTGGTTGCAATTCAATCTCCTCGGAAGTAATTTTCATGTGAAGAATCCGATCAATACCTCCAAAGCTTGAATATGTGAAACATATAATGAATCTTACTCATATCTGGAGGTAGTGCCAGTTGGTAAGCCACTAGTCCAACTCTTTTTAAACTTCATATAGCCCAATAAATCTGGGACTAAACTTCCCTTTCCGCCTGAATCTTAGTACTTTCTTCCAAAGAGAAACCTTTAGAAACACTTTTTCTCTAACTTCATAATCAATATCCTTTTTCTTCTTATTTGCATAGGCCTTTTTGTCAATCCACAGCAGCCATAAAATTTTGCTGAATAATCTTTACTTTATCCTCCATGTCTTATGTTAATTCAACTCCTCCAACGTTTGAGTTATTCTACATATTTTGATATTGTAACTCGGATCAATTAAAAGAAGTTCAACATTTTCTTCCATATGCCGCCTTTATACTTGTTTGATAACTATTACTATAAGCAAGTTTGGTTAAGAGCAAGTACTTTTATCATGATCTTGCAAACTCAATTACACAAGCTAGTAACATATCCTCCAAAATCTGCATGATCCGCTCAGACTCCTCATCTGTTTGCAAATGAAAAACTGTACTAAAATCTAATTTAGTACCTAAAGCTTGAATTAACATACCCCAATACCTTGAAGTAAACCTTGGGTCTCTGTCTGATGCTATCGAGGCTGAGACACCATGTAGTCTTAGTATCTCTCGAACATAAAGTTCTGCATATTTATTCAGCGAGTAATCCATTCAAACTGGAATAAAGTAACCAAACTTTGTCGAAAACATATACTTTACCTCAGTAATATAATCAACCATTTGACTTAATTTCATAATCCTGTACTTTCCTAGTTTCAACTTATCTCCTCTTTTCAATACATCTTTCATCCATAGATTGCAAATCCTTGAATTGATCCAATATTGTTTACTTTAATTGACATTCTACCGTTAAGGAACCATCTCATCCTTCAGACAATGTCTTTTGGCTAAAAGTATCAATCATTAGATCTAACTTTACAAGGTTCATCAATAACCACATCATGTGTTGATTAGTTCCTTTCATAAATTTTGAGCTACCTTGATGCAAAAGCTATGACACGACCTTCTTGCATCAACACGCAACTTAAACCATAAAGAGATACATCATTGTATAGAGTATATTCTTTTCCTGGTTCTAATTGAATTAGAACTAGTGTTTCAGTTAGAACTTTCTTTAATCTTTCGAAACTTTCTTGACAACTAGAACTCACATTTAGAAAGCTTAGCATAAAGCTACTAATCTTTTAAAGTTTGTAGTACCACTTGAAGATGGTAGTCATGTTCAGCTTCAGTCTTCGAATAAACCAAAATATCATCTATGAAGACCACAACAAATTGATTCAAATAGGGTTGGAATACCCTATTCATCAGGTCCATGAATGCAGCAAGGGTATTCATCAGTCCAAAAGGCATTACCAGAAACTCGTAATGTCCATAACGAGTTCTGAATCATGTCTTTGATACATTTTCTTCCATGATTTTGAGCTAATAATAATCCTGATCGAAGATCTATCTTTAAAAACAATACTATTGTGTCTTTAAACTGATCAAATAAATCCTTGATAGGGGATACTTATTCTTAATAGTTACTTTATTTCATTGTCGATAATCTATACATAATCGTAGGGAACCCTCTTTCTTCTTTACAGATAACACCACAACACCCCTATGGTGATACACTCGGTTGAATATAACCCCGGTCTAGCAATTCTTGTAATGAGCCTTTAATTCCCTTAACTCAGTTGGTGTCATCCTATATAGTACCATTGATATCGACTTAGTTCTAGGATAAACATTAATCCCAAATTATATTTCCCTATCTGGAGGTAATCCTGATAACTCATTCTGAAATATATCAGGAAATTTCCTTTACAGTCTGAATGTCTTCAATCTTTTTAGGTAACTTTTGTGTATCTTCCATACAAACCAAACATGTTTCACATCCATTGTATGATAGCCTTTGAGCTGTCGTTACAGAAATTACTGACTCTAAACAGTCAGATATTTCTTCCACCGGGTTATTTCAAAACCATCGGGTCCTTGAAATACTAACCTTTTCTTCTTACATTTCACATCTGCATCATATACAGATAACCAATCCATTCCAAGAATGACTTCAATTTCATGGAATGGAAGTTCCATTAAATCTACTGGGAACTTAATTCCATGAATTTTCTAATGAACCTTTCTTCGTGCTACTATCTTAGTACCAATATATATATATTAATCAAACCCGAATCAATTAAAACAGGTATAGGTTCTTCGCTCTATTCACAACCTCTTGAAAGTTTGATAAGTTCATGCCCAATATAATCTCCTTGGGCCCTGGACGAAGCTTCTCTATAAACCATTCACATTGAGACCTTTTGATTGGCATCCATTTAACTGCGTACCAACTCAGTCTATTAAAATCTAACTCGTACTCAAAAATAGTACGAGTACCTTATTCAAACTTAGGACTGTTGCAATATTTTTCTTTTAACTAGTTGCCAACATACTTGACTTTAAACATTCTTCTTTCTTCTCTTGATTCCCATAATTAAACATTTATTGTCGTCCATCAATACTTATTATCATCTATTTCTATTTCTACTGAAACTTATTCATATTATTAAGGAACATAATCAAGTTACACAGTAGTACATCAGTATCATTGACATCCTTGGGGCATGTATTTATAACAAGTCTCTTTTGACCCGATTTAACCTCCAGAATCGGCTAAACCTGGCTCTGATACCAATAAATGTAACACCCTTAACATATACTCTAGACCGAATATACACTAAAAATGTTACAAAGTTGTTAAGAAAACTTGACTTGAAATTTTTTTATACTAACTTTATCTTATAGTTTAACCCTTTCTCGGTTTTGAATTAAAATTACGTTAGTCTATAGCAGCTAGTTTTAACCCTGAATTATTTTATAAAATTTATAAATGTGTTATTGAAATAAAAATTTAATTTAGGGAGAAAACTATGTACCCTGCCTAGACCCTTTCTTGATTTTAAAACTTCTACGCGATTAGGGTTAAACTATTCTTAAATATATAAAAATATAACTACTTATAGTAAACCATTTTCTATATCCATACATTTGTAATAGTGCATAAACATATTATAAAATTGAGATTACAAAACAGTTTGTCTCTTTAAATCCACTACATATATGTACATGCCCACTAGACATAAAACTTATAATTTAAGATGTACGTACGTGATTACTAATGTAACTTGATTTTTCCAAATTAATAGCTCCTTCTTGTCATTCTACTTGGGATAACCTACGTGTGAAATAACACAATCTAAGTACGAACTTAGTGAGGCAAAAATCTTATTTAATAAACATAAAGCATGATATCATACCAAGTTCTTTACCTAAGATAAGATAGTACTATTGAGGTTTCCATAGTCACTAGATATTCATGTGCATGTCAAAATTCCTAAATTAGTCATGGTTCCAGTATTCTATCATCATAAAGCAAGTCATATACATGGTATAATTCACATAAGCAACAGGATACACATACATGACATGATTCACATACATAACATGATTCATATATATGACATGGTTCATATACATAGCATGATTCATATTCATGGCACGATCCATTTTTATAACATGATTCTTATACATGGCATATTTCATTTGCATGACATGATTTTCATACGAGACATGATTCATATACGTGTTTTATTCATATACATAACATGATACGTGTACATGGCATAATTCATATAAGTAACATAATTTATATACATGGCATGATTCATATACGTGGCATGATTCGTATACTTGACATATTTCATATACATAGCATGGTTCATATTCATGACATGTTTCATATATGTAACGTGATTCATATACGTGACATGATTTTTTTATCATAAATCAATCATATAAATAAACATTTATTGTTTCATGCTTCATCATAAATGTTCATGGTAAACATAGATCATCATATAAATAACATTTCATGTATCATGTAATCATATAACATATGTATCATGTATTATCTTGTTATTAATATCCATATTCCATGTATAGACATGCATTGCCATTATGCACAATAAAATTTTTACCTCATATTCTATATGAAGTTTGCAACAAGTCAAGTTTCGTACAAATAATGCAGTATCATTTTAATTTAAGGTCGGCTATTCGCAAGTCTTCCTAATTGCATTTTAGAACATATAAATGCACTCACCTGGGCCATGAATAGTAGGCCTCACTAAGCTTACTCGAGATTCTTATCTTTCTTTTTATCACTGGTTCTCCTTCGATCTCTTTTAGAACATAACTGTATAGGGCCAATCGAGCATATTCATCATTTTTCTTGCGATAAATTTAAATCTAACATTGCTAACTTTATTCTTAAACATAACTATTCGAATATAATTTTTTTTTGAAAATTTTCCCAATACTTTACATCATTACCGAAATGGTCCCTAGGTCTTTAGTGACCATTTTGAACATTAAACAATTGTTCGAGCCTAATTTGAACAATTTTCATAATTAATCACTCATTTTGGACTATTACCTTTTTAGTCTTCAAACTTTATAAAAGTGACATTTTAGTCACTACTTCACTTTTGTACATAAATTCATGTACAATTAACCATTTATTTATTTCTAACATCCTTATAAATTTTCCTTCAACTTTCAACTTTATTCAACTTGGTCCTTCACTAAATTCTTTATTTTTAAAATGGTCCTTAAATTTCCTTTCTTGTCATTTCAACCCCTTTATTTTCATAACATACTCAAATCTTCAATTCTATCAAATTTCCATAAATCCAAGACCAATCCCTAATTTTTCCCTAAATTGCCGAATTGGTCCTTCATCTTTCAAAATTTTTCATTTTGATCCCTAATCATCAATTCAAGCCATTTCAATCACAACGCATCCATTCCAATGTAAAAATAAAATTTTCAATAATTTCCCCTAATTTTCTCAATCTTTTCGAAATGGTCCCAAGAAATTCATTTGGCGAAATTCTTTATTCTAACATCAAAATTAAGTTTCTAACATCAACATAAAGGTTCAAACAACTCAAATCCTTAAATATCATAATCAATTCTCAAACCCCTAACAAAACCCTAAATTTCAAGATTAGGGACTATAAATTCTAAAATGAAATTAACTTGATTTCAAGCTTGTTTTTATCAAAACTAAGCTTAATTCATCATCTACTACATCAATTCTTACAAAATTCCATGAAACCTCAACTTCTCTCTCTTCAATCCCTAACTTAAAATTCATAATTCCATACAATTTTACTATCAAAATATAGAGAATGAATAGTAGATTGCTTTACTTTAAACTACTTTGCTTGAATTCTTGATCAAAAGCCTTGAAAATGGACTTGGAAAATTTTTGGTATTTTCCCTCTTTTCTTCTTACTATTCGAACAGCCCTTATATGAACAAAATGATATTTTTTTCATCTTTTAAATAAATCCACATGATTAAAAATCTATTTCATTTTACATAGTGAAATTACTATTTTGCCCTTTTAATCTAATGGCCAAGATTCAATCTCATCAAAAATCTATGGCCAAGATCAAATCCATGTGTTTTTCACCTTTCAAAATTGCCCTCAATGTTTCAAAATATTTCAAAAATGCCATCCATGGAAAATGTCAAATTTGCCCTTCAACTAGACTTTATTTACAACAAGACTTAAAAATCGCCATTCCATTAAAATTGAACCAAATTGGCTCCAATCCAACCGTCCATGTCCCAAAATATCCTAGATTTTTATTTATGGCATTTATTCGATCCAAATGTTCGAATTTCACTCAATACGATTTCCAAATTTTCTTTCTTTGAGCTTTATAACCACTCCATCATATTCTAACTAAATCTAGTTAGAATCCCACCAACATTTATAAAATATTCATAAAATAATATTTTATGAATTTTCCATAACCTTTAGAACTATCTTTAAAATTTCAATTTGATCCGATATATTGATATCCATAAATACTTCTACTACGATTTTACCCTTTCCGAGCTATTGGATTTATTCCGAAAATTCTATATTTCCATATTAGGGAAATAAAATATATTATCTCATAAAAAATTCATTTTTTTCAAGGACTTAGACTGAATTTTCCTAACTCAGTCTATTATTTCGATAATTATCGAAAATCTTCATAGAGTAAAATTTCTCTTAGAATTCTTTAATCGATGATCCATACGAATTTTCTCTACTCTTACCGAGTCCAACATATAGATCAGAAACACTTTCATGGGACCTTCCCGAAGGTCACCCATCCTAATATTTTCCTATCCTAAGCACGCTTAACAATTTTATTCGATCCAAATTCGAATAATATAAGCCTCGTATGAAAAATCTGGGTAACACGAAAAGGCCACTCTCAGGGGTGAGCTATTCATTTACGGGGTTAACTTACACAACTTTTAAAAATTACACTTTGGTCCCTAAACTTTCCAAAGTTTACACTTTAACACCTAAACTTTCAAAAATTACATTTTGTTCACTAGTCCAAAAATTGGGATATTACATTAACCGTGTAAAAAGTTCTAAAATTGAGGTTAAGGAATATAATCATATTCAAAGCCCATAATTGAATATTTTAACACATAAAATTTGATTTAATCTTATTTTGTGGCCGTTTTATTGTGTGTAAGGCGTGCATGTCTAAATGGGCTTTATAGTGGACCCGTTGGAATTTTAACCAAGTAAAAATTTCTGATAATGATGTTAAGCTATATAATCATGTTCAAAAGACCATAACTAAATATTTTAATTAATAAAATATGATTTAATCTTATTTTTCACCCGTTTTGTTGGGGCTTAAGGCGTGCATGTCTAAATGGGCTTTATAGTGCATAAGGTGGAATTTTAATCGAGTAAAAATTTCTGGAAAAGAGGTTAATCTATACAATCATGTTCAACAGCTCATAAGTAAATAATTTAAAGTCATAAAATGTGATTTAATCTTATTTTTTGGTCGTTTTGTTGGGATTTAAGGCGTGCATGTCTAAGTAGGCTTTATAGTGGACCCGTTGAAATTTTAACAGAGTAAAAAGTTCTAAAATTGAGATTAAGATGTATAATCATTTTCAAAAGCCATAACTAAATATTTTAATTCATAAAATTTGATTTAATCTTATTTTTTGGCCTTTTTGTTGGGGTTTAAGGCGTGCATGTCCAAATGGGCTTTATTGTGGACCCGTTGAAATTTTAACCAAGTAAAAAGTTTTAAATTTGAGGTTAAGCGATATAATCATAATCAAAAGCACAAAATAAAATATTTTAACTCATAAAATTTTATTTAATCTTATTTTGCCACTAATTTGTTGGGGTTTAAGGCGTGCATGTTTTTTCTTCAAAAAAATTAAGGCGTGCTTGTCTAAATGGGCTTTACTATGAACCCATTGGAATTTTAACTGATTAAAAAGTTATAAAATTGAGGTTAAGCTATATAGTCATAATAAAAAGCACATAATCAAATATTTAACTCATAAAATATTATTTAATCTTATTTTGTGGCCGTCTTGTTGGGTTTAAGGCGTGCATGTCTAAATGGGCTTTATAGTGGACCCATTGAAATTTTAACCAAATAAAGAGTTCTGAAATTGAGGTTAAGCTATATAATCATATTCAAAATCCCATAAATAAATATTTTAAATCATAAAATTTGATTTAATCTTATTGTGCGGCCATTTTGTTGGGGTTTAAGACGTGTATGTCTAAATGGGCTTAATAGTGGACCCGTTGGAATTTTAACCGAGTAAAAGTTCTAAAAATGAGGTTAAGCTGTATAATCATGTTCAAAATCCCATAAATAAATATTTTAATTTATAAAATGTGATTTAATCTTATTTTTCTTTTATTTTGTTGGGATTTAATGCTTGCATGTCTAAATGGGCTTTATAGTGGACCTGTTTGAATTTTAACTGTGTAAAAAGTTATAAAATTGAGATTAAGGTATATTACCATATTCAAAGCCCATAATAAAATATTTTAACTCATAAAATTTGATTTAATCTTATTTTGCAGTCATTTTATTGGGTTTTAAGGTGTGCATGTCTAAATGGGCTTTACAGCGATCCCGTTGCAATTTTAACCAAGTAAAAATTTCTGAAAATGAGGTTAAGCTGCATAATCATGTTTAAAAGCCCATAACTAAATATTTTATGCCATAAAATGTGATTTAATCTTATTTTTCGGCCATTTTGTTGGGGTTTAAGGCGTGCATGTCTAAATGGGCTATATAGTGGACCTGTTGGAATTTCAACCAAGTAAAAAGTTTTGAAAATGAGGTTAAGCTATATAATCATGTTCAAAATCACATAAATAAATATTTTAAGTCATAAAATATGACTTAATATTATTTTTCAGCCGTTTTATTGGGGTTTAAGGCGTGCTTCTCTAAATGGGCTTTAAAGTGGGCCCGTTGGAATTTTAACCGAGTAAATTTTTTTGAAAATGAGGTTAAGATATATAATCATGTTCAAAAGCACATAACTAAATATTCTATGTCACAAAATGTGATTTAATCTTATTTTTTGGCCATTTTGTTGGGTTTAAGGCGTGCATGTCTAAATGGGCTTTACAATGAACCCGTTGGAATTTTAACCGAGTAAAGAGTTCTGATAATGAGGTTAAGCTATATAATCATGTTCAAAAGTCCATAGAGAAATATTTTAATTAATAAAATATGATTTAATCTTATTTTTTTAATGGATTTGTTGGGGTTTAAGGCGTGCATGTCAAAATAGGCTTTACAGTGGACCCGTTGAAATTTTAAAAGAGCACAAAGTTCTAAAATTGAGGTTAAGCTGTATAATCATGTTCAAAAGCCCATAACTAAATATTTTAATTCATAAAATTTGATTTAATCTTATTTTTTCAGCTTTTTGTTGGGGTTTAAGGATTGCATGTTTTTTCTTCAAAAAATTAAGGGGTGCATGTCTAAATGGGCTTTACTGTGAACCCGTTGGAATTTTAACCGAGTAAAAAGTTCTAAAATTGAGGTTAAGCTATATAATCATAATCAAAAGCACATAATCAAATATTTTAACTCATAAAATATTATTTAATCTTATTTTGCGGTCGTCTTGTTGTGTTGAAGGCGTGCATGTCTAAATGAGCTTTATAGTGGACCCGTTGAAATTTTAACCAATAAAAAGTTAAAATTGAGGTTAAGCAATATAATCATATTCAAAAGCCCATAAATAAATATTTTAAATCATAAAACTTGATTTAATCTTATTTTGAGGCCATTTTGTTGGGGTTTAAGACGTGCATGTCTAAATGGGCTTTACAGTGGACCCGTTGGAATTTTAACCGTGTAAAAGTTCTAAAAATGGGTTAAGTTGTATAATCATGTTCAAAATCCCATAAATAAATATTTTAATTCATAAAATTTGATTTAATCTTATTTTTTTTTTGGTGGATTTGTTGGAGTTTAAGGTGTGCATATCTAAATGGGCTTTATAGTGGACCCATTGAAATTTTAACAGAAAAAAAAGTTCTAAAATTGAGGTTAAGCTGTATAATCATGTTCAAAAGCCCATAAATAAATATTTTAATTCATAAAATTTGATTTAATCTTATTTTTTGGCTTTTTTGTTGGGGTTTAAGGATTCCATGTTTTTTCTTCAAAAAATTAAGGGGTGCATGTCTAAATGGGCTTTACTGTGAACCCGTTGGAATTTTAACCGAGTAAAAAGTTCTAAAATTGAGGTTAAGCTATATAATCATAATCAAAAGCACATAATCAAATATTTTAACTCATAAAATATTATTTAATCTTATTTTGCGGTCGTCTTGTTGTGTTGAAGGGGTGCATGTCTAAATGAGCTTTATAGTGGACCCGTTGAAATTTTAACCGAATAAAAAGTTCTGAAATTGAGGTTAAGCAATATAATCATATTCAAAAGCCCATAAATAAATATTTTAAATCATAAAACTTGATTTAATCTTATTTTGAGGCCATTTTATTGGGGTTTAAGACGTGCATGTCTAAATGGGCTTTACAGTGGACCCGTTGGAATTTTAACCGTGTAAAAGTTCTAAAAATGGGGTTAAGTTGTATAATCATGTTCAAAATCCCATAAATAAATATTTTAATTCATAAAATTTGATTTAATCTTATTTTTTGGTGGATTTGTTGGAGTTTAAGGTGTGCATGTCTAAATGGGCTTTATAGTGGACCCATTGAAATTTTAACAGAGTAAAAAGTTCTAAAATTGAGGTTAAGCTGTATAATCATGTTCAAAAGCCCATAAATAAATATTTTAATTCATAAAATTTGATTTAATCTTATTTTTTGGCTTTTTTGTTGGGGTTTAAGGATTCCATGTTTTTTCTTCAAAAAATTAAGGGGTGCATGTCTAAATGGGCTTTACTGTGAACCCGTTGGAATTTTAACCGAGTAAAAAGTTCTAAAATTGAGGTTAAGCTATATAATCATAATCAAAAGCACATAATCAAATATTTTAACTCATAAAATATTATTTAATCTTATTTTGCGGTCGTCTTGTTGTGTTGAAGGCGTGCATGTCTAAATGAGCTTTATAGTGGACCCGTTGAAATTTTAACCGAATAAAAAGTTCTGAAATTGAGGTTAAGCAATATAATCATATTCAAAAGCCCATAAATAAATATTTTAAATCATAAAACTTGATTTAATCTTATTTTGAGGCCATTTTGTTGGGGTTTAAGACGTGCATGTCTAAATGGGCTTTACAGTGGACCCGTTGGAATTTTAACCGTGTAAAAGTTCTAAAAATGGGGTTAAGCTGTATAATCATGTTCAAAATCCCATAAATAAATATTTTAATTCATAAAATTTGATTTAATCTTATTTTTTGGTGGATTTGTTGGAGTTTAAGGTGTGCATGTCTAAATGGGCTTTATAGTGGACCCATTGAAATTTTAACAGAGTAAAAAGTTCTAAAATTGAGGTTAAGCTGTATAATCATGTTCAAAAGCCCATAAATAAATATTTTAATTCATAAAATTTGATTTAATCTTATTTTTTGGCTTTTTTGTTGGGGTTTAAGGATTCCATGTTTTTTCTTCAAAAATAATTAAGGCGTGCATGTCTAAATGGGCTTTATTGTGAACCCGTTGGAATTTTAACTGAGTAAAAAGTTATAAAATTGAGGTTAAGCTATATAATTGAATTCAAAAGCACATAATAAAATATTTTAACTAATACAATATTATTTAATCATATTTTTTGGCCGTCTTGTTGGGTTGAAAGCGTGCAAGTCTAAATGGGGTTTATAGTGGACCCGTTGAAATTTTAACTGAATAAAAAGTTATAAAATTGAGGTTAAGATATATAATCATATTCAAAAGCCCATAAATAAATATTTTAAATCAGAAAATTTGATTTAATCTTATTTTGCAGCCATTTTGTTGGGGTTTAAGACGTGCATGTCTAAATGGGTTTTTTACAACGGACCCGTTGGAATTTTAACCTTCAGGATAAAAAGTTCTTTCAAATATGGTGGTTAAGCTATAAAATCATGTTCAAAAAGCCCATAAATAAATATTTTAAGTCATAAAATGTGATTTAATCTTATTTTTTGGTCGTTTTGTTGGGGTTTAAAAGTGTGCATGTCTAAATGGGCTTTATGATTGGACCCATTGAAATTTTAACAGTAAAAAGTTCTAAAATTGATGATACAATCCTAATCAGCACCAACTTTTTTCATGACTTGATCACACCTTGCTATTGAAGATCATCAAGGCTAATTCTAAAAGGAATGATTCTACCTTACTTTTTCTTTTATTATCTTCTTTATGCATTATATATTGTTATAAACATGCTTTGCATATTAGGATCATCACATGTTTATTTGCATAAAATATGATATTCATGCATAACCTATGATCCACATCTTTATATTTGGTTTAAGCCATTTAAGTATGTTTACATTGCATTGCATCTTTTAACTTAAGTATGCATCATATTTTAGCTTTATTTCACCCCAAACATTGTTTATTGTTCCGTTTAGGTACTAAGGATGAAGTCACAAGCTCAAAATAGCTCAAGGACCTCAACAACAAGCTTGGACTAACTTTTTAAACATTCAAGGAAGGGGTGGATTAGCTTTTCTTTGAAGTCCAATAGAAGCTCAAATCAGCTCAAAACTTAAGGAGAACATTCTAAAGGAGCTCATCTCTTGAATGACCAGCTCACCTAGCTAAAGTTATCTTACGAATAGCTCAAAATCAGCTTGAAGATTGAGTTAGCTCTTTCAACTAGTAGCTAGCTCATTTCAATTAGCTCACTTCAAGCTCAACCAGGCACTTCCCTCCACCTACACATGCCATTTCACCACCCCAAGGGTCATGTCCCCTCCTAAGGAACATGTCCCTAGCTAATTGGAGGAACTTGAAAATGGGCGGAAAACACATGGAGGGAAAGCATGAGTGCCCCTCCAAAATGAAGAGTTTTGGCTAAATCACTCTTCATTGGGTAGATTCATCACCAAAAAAATTAAGATTCTTTGCCATTTTTTGAAAGGATCCAAGCATAACCATTGAGAAGTCTTCATGAAACATGTTCTCCTAAATTAGGTTTTCAAATCATGTTGAATCGCCCAAACCAAACATTTTAAAGATATGTCTAGATTACCGAAGGAAGTGCAGGCTGGAATTTCATACGAGAAATTATAACTTTTCAAATGTTTGTGTGCCAAAACCATTTGTAGGGAGACAAAAAGATAACCAAATCATTACCAGCCCTTTGGAGGGAGACACATACCTATTCGGCCACCCCTTCACCTATGTAATGCCTTTTCGGCTATACCCCTAGAAAACTACAAATAGGGCCTTTCATTTCATTTGTATCTCATCTCATTCATATCAATTAAATTACCTTTGTGAGAATTTTCTCTCTTTTAGCTCTTTTTAGAACTTTATCAACTTATCAAGTACTTTGTACTTGTAGCGTCAAACCTCCTTTCCACCTTGATACTTTGGGTTCTTGGTTCTTTATAACCAACGGGTCCAAGTCCTTTCTACCATCCCTTAAAGACATCTATAAGGTTAGGGGTTAGGCTCTCTATAGCCTAGTTTCTTCCTTGATTCTTTAAGATACTACCTTCACCTTTTCATCCATTTCCATCACCATTTCTATACACCATTTATACCATCTTCCGCAGCCACCATTCACATACTTTTCATTCTTTCAAGCCATCTTACTTTGCAAGAATCACTTGCTAGCCTTCCTAGATCCTACAATCAAAGGCCGTCTCCAACAACAAAGAGGACAGAAGTATTCAATTGAGGTTAAGCTGTATAATCATGTTCAAAAGCCCATAACTAAATATTTTAATTCATAAAATTTGATTTAATCTTATTTTTTGGCCTTTTTGGGGTTTAAGGCATGCATGTCCAAATGAGCTTTATAGTGGATCCGTTGAAATTTTAACAGAATAAAAAGTTCTAAAATTGATGTTAAGTTATATAATCATATTCAAAAGCCCATAAATAAATATTTTAAATCATAAAATTGATTAAATATTGTTTTGCAGCCATTATGTTGGGTTTAAGGCGTGCATGTCTAAATGGGCTTTCTAGTGGACTCGTTCGAATTTTAACCGAGTAAAAAGTTCTAAAAATGAGGTTAAGCTGTATAATCATGTTTAAGCCCATAACTAAATATTTTAATTCATAAAATGTGATTTAATCTTATTTTTCTTCCGTTTTGTTGGGTTTTAATGCGTGCATGTCTAAATGGGCTTTATAGTGGATCTGTTGGAATTTTAACCGTGTAAAAAGTTATAAAATTGAGGTTAAGGTATATAATCATATTTAAAGCCCAAAATCAAATATTTTAACTTATAAAATTTGATTTAATCTTATTTTGTGGACGTTTTGTTGTGTGTAAGGCATGCATGTCTAAATGGGCTTTAAAGTGGACCCGTTGGAATTTTAACGGAGTAAAAATTTCTGATAATGAGGTTAAGCTATATAATCATGTTCAAAAGTCGATAACTAAATATTTTAATTTATAAAATATGATTTAATCTTATTTTTTACCCGTTTTGTTGGGGTTTAAGGCGCGAATGTCCAAATGGGTTTATAGTGCACAAGGTGGAATTTTAACTCAGTAAAAAGATCTCATAAAGAGGTTAAGCTATATAATCATGTTCAAAAGCCCATAAATAAATATTTTAATTCACAAAATGTGATTTAATCTTATTTTTTGTCCGTTTTGTTGGGGTTTAAGGCAAGCATGTCTAAATGGGCTTTACAGTGGACCCGTTGAAATTTTAACAGAGGAAAAAGTTCTAAAATTGAGGTTAAGCTATATAATCATGTTCAAAAGACCATAACTAAATATTTTAATTCATAAAATTTGATTTAAACTTATTTTTCGGCCTTTTTGTTGGGGTTTAAGGCATGCATGTTCAATTGGGCTTTATAGTGGACCCGTTGAAATTTTAACCAAGTAAAAAGTTTTAAATTTCAGGTTAAGCTATATAATCATAATCAAAAAATTTTAAATTTTGCGGACATTTTGTTGGGGTTTAAGGCGTGCATGTTTTTTCTTCTAAAAAATTAAGGAGTGCATGTCTAAATGAGCTTTACTATGAACCCGTTGGAATTTTAACCAAGTAAAATATTCTAAAATTGATGTTAAGCTATATAATCTTATTTTGTGGTTGTCTTGTTGGGTTTAAGGCGTGCATGTCTAAATGGGCTTTACAGTGGACCAGTTGAAATTTTAACCGAATAAAAATTTTTAAATTAAGGTTAAGCTATATAACCATATTAAAAAGCCCATAAATAAATATTTTAAATCATAAAATTTGACTTAATCTTATTTTGCGGCCATTTTGTTGGGGTTTAAGGCGTGCAGTTTAAATGGGCTTTGGACCCATGGGAATTTTAACCAAGACCCGTTGGAAATTTAACCAAGTAAAAATAATCAAAATGATGTTAAGCTGTATAATCATGTTCAAAAGCCCATAAATAAATATTTTAATTTATAAAATGTGATTTAATCTTACCATTTTGTTGAGATTTAATGTGTGCATGTCTAAATGGGCTTTATAGTGGACCTGTTGGAATTTTAATCGTGTAAAAAGTTCTAAAATTGAGGTTAATGTATATAATCATATTCAAAGCCCATAATCAATTATTTTAACTCATAAAATTTGATTTAATCTTATTTTGTGGTTGTTTTGTTGTGTGTAAGACATGCATGTCTAAATGGGCTTTAAAGTGGACCCGTTTGAATTTTAACAGTAATTTTTTTATAATGAGGTTAATCTATATAATCATGTTTAGAAGTCCATAAATAAATATTTTAATTAATAAAAAAATATTTAATCTTATTTTTCACCCGTTTTGTTGGGCATTAAGGCGTGAATGTCCAAGTGGGCTTTATAGTGCACAAGGTGGAATTTTAACAAAGTAAAAAGTTCTGAAAAATAGGTTAAGCAATATAATCATGTTCAAAAGCCCATAAATAAATATTTTAAGGTTAACCTACATAACCATATTAAAATGCCCATAAATAAATATTTTAAATCATAAAATTTTACTTAATCTTATTTTAAATCATATTAAAATGCCCATAAATAAATATTTTAAATCATAAAATTTTACTTAATCTTATTTTGCAGCTATTTTGTTGGGATTTAATGCCCATAAATAAATATTTTAAATCATAACCATATTAAAATGCCCATAACTAAATATTTATTTATTAATAAAATATGATTTAATCTTATTTTTCACCCGTTTTGTTGGGCATTAAAGCGTAAATGCCCAAGTGGGCTTTATAGTGCACAAGGTGGAATTTTAACAAAGTAAAAAGTTCTGAAAAATAGGTTAAGCAATATAATCATGTTCAAAAGCCCATAAATAAATATTTTAAGTCATAAAATGTGAATTAATCTTATTTTTGGTCGTTTTGTTGGGGTTTAAATTTTAAAATAGGCTTTACAGTAAAAAACTTCTAAAAAGTTCTAAAATTGAGGTTAAACTGTATAATCATGTTCAAAAGCCCATAGCTAAATATTTTAATTAATAAAATTTGATTTAATCTTATTTTTCGGCCTTTTTGTTGGGGTTTAAGGCATGCATGTCCAAATGGGCTTTATAGTGGACCCGTTGAAATTTTAACCGAGTAAAAAGTTTTAAATTTAAGGTTAAGCTATATAATCATAATCAAAAGCACATAATCAAATATTTTAACTCATAAAATTTTATTTAATCTTATTTTGCGGCCATTTTGTTGGGGTTTAAGGTGTGCATGCTTTTTCCTCAAAAAAATTTACGGTGTGCATGTCTAAATGGGCTTTACTGTGAACCCGTTGGAATTTTAATCGAGTAAAAAGTACTAATATTGAGTTTAAGCTATATAATCATAACAAAAGAACATAATGAAATATTTTAACCCATAAAATATTATTTAATCTTATTTTGTGGCCGTTGAAATTTTAACCGAAAAAAAAGTTATGAAATTAAGGTTAAGCTATATAATCATATTCAAAAGCCCATAAATAAATATTTTAAATCATAAAATTTGATTTAATCTTATTTTGTGGTCATTTTGTTGGGGTTTAAGGCGTGCATGTCTAAATGGGCTTTATAGTGGACCCGTTGGAATTTTAACCCAGTAAAAATTTATGATAATGAGGTTAAGCTATATAATCATGTTCAAAAGTCCTTAACTAAAAATTTTAATTAATAAAATATGATTTAATATTATTTTTTCACCCCTTTTGTTTGGGTTTAATTCGTGAATGTCCAAATGGGCTTTATAGTGCACAAGGTGGAATTTTAATTGACTAAAAAGTTTTGAAAGAGAGGTTAAGATATATAATCATGTTCAAAAGCCCATAAATAAATATTTTAAGTCATAAAATGTGATTTAATCTTATTTTTGGTCGTTTTGTTGGGTTTAAGGCGTGCATGTCTAAATGGGCTTTATAGTGGACCCGTTGAAATTTTAATAGAGTAAAAAGTTCTAAAATTGAGGTTAAGCTGCATAATCATGTTCAAAAGCCCATAACTAAATATTTAAATTCATAAAATTTGATTTAATGTTATTTTTTGGCCTTTTTGTCGGGGTTTAAGGCGTGCATGTCCAAATAGGCTTTATAGTGGACCCATTGAAATTTTAACCGAGTAAAAAGTTTTTAATTTTAGGTTAAGCTATATAATCATAATCAAAAGCGCATAATAAAATATTTCAACTCACAAAATTTGATTTAATCTTATTTTGTGTCCGTTTTGTTGGGTTTAAGGCGTGCATGTCTAATCGGGCTTTATAGTGGACCTGTTGGAATTTTAACCGAGTAAAAATTTCTAAAAATGAGGTTAAACTATATAATCATGTTCAAAATCCCATAAATAAATATTTTAGTTCATTAAATTAGATTTAATCTTATTTTGCGGCCATTTTGTTGGGGCTAAGGCGTGCATGTCAAAGTGGGCTTTATAGTGGACCCGTTAGAATTTTAACCCAATAAAAAGTTCTAAAATTGAGGTTAAGCTGTATAATCATGTTCAAAAGCCCATAACTAAATATTTTAACACATAAAATTTTATTTAATCTTATTTTGTAGCCATTTTGTTGGGGTTTAAGGCGTGCATGTCTAAATGGCATTTATTATGGACTCGTTGGAATTTTATCTGAGTAAAAAGTTCTAAAATTGAGGTTAAGATATATAATCATAATCAAAAGCACATAATCAAATATTTTAACTCATAACATTTTATTTAATCTTATTTTGTGGCCGTTTTGTTGGGTTACTCTCTTAAAATTCCAACCTATCTACTATAAAGCCCATTTAGACATGCACGCTTTAGACCCCAACAAAATAGTCAAAAAATAAGATTAAATCACATTTTATGACTTAAAATATTTAGTTATGGGCTTTTGAACATGAATATATAGCTTGAACTCATTTTCATAACTTTTTACTCGGTTAAAATTCCAACGGTCTACTATAAAACCCATTTAGACATGCACACCTTAAACCCTAACAAAATGGACAAAAATTAAGATTAAATCAGATTTTATGAATTAAAATGTTTAGTTGGGGTTTTTGAACATGATTATATAGCTTAACCTCATTTTTATAAATTTTTACTCAATTAAAATTCTAATGGGTCCACTATCAATCCCATTTAGACATGCACGTCTTAAAATCTAACAAAATGGCCAAAAAATATGATTAATCAAATTTTATGAATTAAAATTATTAGTTATGGGCTTTTTAACATGATTATAAACCATAACCTCAATTTTAGAACTTTTTACTCTGTTAAAATTTCAACGGGTCTACTATAAAGCCCATTTAGACATGCACACCTTAAACCCAACAAAACGGCCACAAAATGATTAAATCAAATTTTATGAGTTAAAATATTTGATTATGGGCCTTTGAATATAATTATATAGCTTAACCTCAAATTTAGAACTTTTTACTCGGTTAAAATTCCAATAGGTCCACTATAAAGCCCATTTAGACATGCATGCCTTAAACCCCAACAAAAAGGAAGAAAAATAAGATTAAATCATATTTTATGAATTAAAATATTTAGTTATGGGTTTGGAACATGATTATATAGCTTAACCTCAATTTTAGAAATTTTTACTCGGTTAAAATTCTAACGGGTCTAGTGTAAAGCCCATTTTGACATGCACGCCTTAAAACCCAACAAAATGGCCGCAACAAAAGATAAAAATCAAATTTTATGTATTAAAATATTTATTTATGGGCTTTTGAACATGATTATACATCTTAACCTCATTTTCAAAACTTTTTACTCTGTTAAAATTCCAACGGGTCCACTATAAAGCCCATTTAGACATGCACGCTTTAAACCCCAACAAAATGGCCGCAAAATAAGATTTAATAAAATTTTATGATTTAAAATATTTAGTTATGGTTTTTGAATATGATTATGTAGCTTAACCTTAATTTCAGAACTTTTTACTCGGTTAAAATTCCAACGGGTCCACTGTAAAGCCCATTTAGACATGCACGCCTTAAACCCCAACAAAACGGCCAAAAAATATGATTAAATGACATTTTATGACTTAAAATATTTATTTATGGGCTTTTGAACATGATTATATAGCTTAACCACTTTTTCAGAACTTTTTACTCGGTTAAAATTCCACCTTATCCACTATAAAGCCCATTTAGACATGCATGCCTTAAACCCCTATAAAACATACGAAAAATAAGATTAAATAAAATTTTATTAATTAAAATATTTATGTTAGGATTTTTGTTTTGATATAGTAATTGAAAAATAATTTTGGACTAAATTGAAAAGATTTCAAAAATGTTTTTAAGTCCAAACAACTTGAAAATAAGTTTGAGAAGTTTTGAAAGGTTTTGGAAGTGTTTTAAACATTTTAAAGTAGCCAAACTAAAGTTTTCAACATATCCGTACCGATATAGATATACCCCGTTTCGATATGGATAAGGGTTTTTGCAACAGGAAAATTCCAAAACTGAAAAACCTTACCGATACGCCCCTAGGCGTACTAATACCGATAGGATCATTTCGATACGCTTACCGATCCAAGTTTCAACCACCCCAACGACTATTTCCCAATGGTCTTTTAAATTGTATGGCATACCAAAACAAACTAATGCATACGGATACACCTTACCGATACGGTCCAAGGTGTTTCGATATGCGCAACAAAAATGGACATAATAGCTAGTACTTGTACCGATACAAAAGGCTACAGAACTGCATTTATTACGGGAAATAGAGTTTCCAACGGCTCCAATTCAATCCCAACGGTCTCCAATGGCTAGGAACTCAATTAGGATTATAAAAGGAACCTTCAAGTTTCAGCAACAACTAATGATCTTATTGTCAACAACATTATGATGAAGATTTGTCTTAGTTCTTAAATTTCCTATTTTTGTATAGACAACACTTGTGAGCTTAAATGTTTATACTTGCTCAAGTGTTTTAGGATTGGGTGAGTGCTTCAATTGTGAAAACATCAACCTTGTGAGAGGGATTTTCAGTTTGCCTTGTTTTTCTCTTTGTAAATAGGGTTTACTCAAGCTTGTGGTAGAAGCTTTGAGTGTTGTAAAGGTTTCCTCCTAAGCCTAGAAAATGGGAAGAAATTCAAGAGTAAATTTAGGAAATCCTTAGTGGAAAGCTAAGGTAGTGGATGTAGGCTTTGGTTAGAAATCCGAACTACTCTAAAATAATGGTGTCAATTTTCTATCTTTTACTTCCCACAACCATCACCCAAAGTACATCTTCTCCACCACTTGGCAACCCCAATGGTTGAAGGAAATCGAGCCCAACAATTGGTATCAGAGCCTCGTCTCCATCAAAGGACTAACATCTGGGAGTAAAGATCTTTTGCTCGAAGTCTACCGTTCAAGAAAATATCAAGATTTGAAGAAGGTCGCTCTATCTCGTGTCCTCTGCTCTTCGAAGGAGAAGCATACTTCCAATGGAGCAACATCATGAAGCATTTCATCAAATCTCTCAATTTTGATATTTGGGATATCATTGAAGATGGATACTTGGAAGCTCCTAAGAAGAAGAAGAAGCAAAAGAGTGCAAATGACACAAGGCAAAGCTAAACGGGCTTTACAGTGGACCCATTGGAATTTTAATCGAGTAAAATTTTTTGAAAATGAGGTTAAGTTGTATAATCATGTTCAAAAGCCCATAACTAAACATTTTAATTCATAAAATGTGATTTAATCTTATTTTTCTTCGTTTTATCGGGATTTAATGCGTGCATGTCTAAATGGGCTTTATAGTGGACCCGTTGGAATTTTAACTGTAACACCCTTAACGTATACTCGTGCACCGAATATACACTAAAGATGTTACAAAGTTGTTAAGAAAACTTGACTTGGAAATTTTTTTATACTAACTTTATCTTATAGTTTAACCCTTTCTCGGTTTTTAATTAAAAACTACGTTAGTCTATAGCAGCTAGTTTTAACCTTGAATTGTTTTATAAAATTTATAATTGTGTTATTGAAATAAAAATATAATTCAGGGAGAAAACTATGTACCCTACCTAGACCCTTTCTTGATTTTAAAACTTCTACGCGATTAGGGTTAAACTATTCTTAACTATATAAAAAATATAACTATTTATAGTAAACCATTTTCTATATCCATACATATGTAATAGTGCATAAACATATTATAAAATTGAGATTACAAAACAGTTTGTCTCTTTAAATCCACTACATATATGTACATGCCCACTAGACATCAAACTTATAATTTAAGATGTATGTACCGTGATTACTAATGTAACTTGATTTTTCCAAATTAATAGCTCCTTCTTGTCATTCTACTTGGGAGAACCTACATGTGAAATAACACACGCTAAGTACGAACTTAGTGAGGCAATAATCTTATTTAATAAACATAAAGTGAATTAATATTTATTGCATGATATCATATCAAGTTCTTTACCTAAGATAGGATAGTACTATCGAGGTTTCCATAGTCACTAGATATTCATGTGCATGTCATAAATTCCTAAATTTATCATGGTTCCAATACTCTATCATCATAAAGCAAGTCATATACATGGTATAATTCACATAAGCAACATGATACACATACATGACATGATTCACATACTTAACCTGATTCATATAAATGACATGGTTCATATACGTAGCATGATTCATATTCATGGCATGATCCATTTATATAACATGATTCTTATACGTGGCATATTTCATTTGCATGACATGATACATGTTTTTATTCATATACATAACATGATACGTGTACATGGCATAATTCATACAAGTAACATAATTTATATACATGGCATGATTCATATGGATAGCATATTTCTTATATATGTGACATACCTTATATACTTGGCATAATTCATGTACATGTCATGATTCATATACGTGGCATGATTCGTATACTTGACATATTTCATATACATAGCATGGTTCATATTCATGACATGTTTCATATACGTAACATGATTCATATACGTGACATGATTCTTTTATCATAAATCAATCATATAAATAAACATTTCTTGTTTCATGCTTCATCATAATGTTCATGGTAAACATAGATCATCATGTAAATAACATTTCATGTATCATGTATTATCTTGTTATTAATATCCATATTCCATGTACAGACATGCATTGCCATTATGCAAAATAAATTTTTACCTCATATTCTACATGAAGTTTGCAACAAGTCAGGTTTCGTACAAATAATGCAGTATTGCTTAACCTTATTTTCAGAAATTTTTACTTGGTTAAAATTTCAATGGAGCCATTGTAAATCCCATTTAGACATGCTCGCCTTCAACCCAACAAAATATGAGTTAAATTATTTGATTATGGGCTTTTGAATATGATTATATAGCTTAACCTCAATTTTAGAAAATTTTACTCGGTTAAAATTCCAACGTGTCCACTGTAAAGCCCACTTAGACATGCACGCTTCAACCCCCAACAAATGGCCGCAAAAGAAGTTTAAATCAAATTTTATGAATTAAAATATTCAGTAATGGGCTTTTGAACACGATTATACAACATAACCTCAATTTTAGAACTTTTTACTATGTTAAAATTCCAATGGGTCTACTGTAATGCCTATTTAGATATGCACACCTTAAAACCCAACAAATGGCTGCAAAATAAGATTAAATCAAATTTTATGTTTTAAAATATTTAGTTATGTGATTTTGAACATGATTATATTTCTTAAGCTCATTTTTAGAAATTTTTACTTGGTCAAAATTTCAACGGATCCACTGTAAATCCCATTTAGACACGTGTGCTTTAAATCCCCAACAAAATGGCCGCAAAATAAGATTAAATCAAATTTTATGAGTTAAATTATTTGATTATGGGCTTTTGAATATGATTATATTGCTTAACCTCAATTTTAGAAGTTTTTACTCGGTTAAAGTTCAAACGGGTCCATTATAAAGCCCACTTAGACATGCACGCTTTAAACCCAAACAATGGCTGCAAAATAAGTTTAAATCAAATTTGATGAATTAAAATATTTAGTTATGGCCTTTTGAACATGATTATATTGCTTAACCTCATTTTCATAATTTTTTACTCATTTAAAATTCCAACTGGGCACTATAAAGCCCATTTAAGCATGCACGCCTTAAACCCAATAAAATGGCCACAAAACAAGATTAAATCAAATTTTATGAGTTAAAATATTTGATTATAGGCTTTTGATTATGATTATATAGCTTAACCTCAATTTTAGAACTTTTTACTCGGTTAAAATTCCAACGGGTCCACTATAAAGCCCATTTAGACATGCACACGTAAATTTTTGAAGGAAAAGGTGGGCCTCATTAAAATCCCCACTAAACCCACGCCAAGTCGGGGCCCTGTGGGGGTGCCTAAGAGGGAAAAAAGTGTACCCAAAGATATCATTAGTAAGAAGAGGGCCACTATAAGGCCCACTTAGACATTCACGCCTTAAACCCCAAAAAATGGCCACAAAACAAGATTAAATCAAATTTTATGTGTGAAAATATTTAGTTTTGGGATTTTGAACTTGATTATACAACTTAACCTCATTTTCAGAAATTTTTAGTCGTTTAAAATCCCAATTGGGCCACGATAAAGCCCATTTAGACATGCACGCCTTAAACCCAACAAAATGGCCACGAAATAAGATTAAATCAAATTTTATGAGTTAAAATATTTGTTTATGGGCTTTTGAATATGATTATATAGCTTAACCTCAATTAGAACTTTTAGAAATGCACGCCTTAAACCCGAACAAAACGGACGAAATATAAGATTAATTCAAATTTTATGAATTAAAATATTTAGTTATGGATTTTTGAACATGATTATATAGCTTAACCGTATTTTGAGAAAATTTTACTTGGTTAAAATTCCAATAGGTTCTCTGTAAAGCCCATTTAGACATGCACGCCTTAAGCACAACAATACGACCACATAATAAGGTTAAATCAAATTTTATGAGTTCAAATATTGGATTAAGGGATTTTGAATATGATTATATAGCTTAACCTCAATTTTAGAACTTTTTACTATTTTAAATTATAACGGGCCCATGAAAAGCCCATTTAGACATGCACCCCTTAAAACCCAACAAAATGGTCGCTAAATAAGATTAAATCAAATTTTATGAATTAAAATATTTAGTTATGGGCTTTTGAATATGATTATACAGCTTAACCTCAATTTTAGAACTTTTTACTCTGTTAAAATCCCAACGGGTCCACTGTAAAGCCTATTTAGACATGCAGCCCTTAAACCCCAACAATTTGAACATGATTATATTGCTTAACCTTATTTTAAGAAATTTTTACTTGGTTAAAATTTCAATGGATCCATTGTAAATCCCATTTAGACATGTGCGCCTTCAAACCAACAAAATATGAGTTAAATTATTTGATTATGGGCTTTTGAATATGATTATATAGCTTAACCTCAATTTTAGAAATTTTTACTCGGTTAAAATTCCAACGTGTCCACTGTAAAGCCCACTTAGACAAGCACGCTTCAACCCCCAACAAAATGGCCGCAAAAGAAGTTTAAATCAAATTTTATGAATTAAAATATTTAGTAATGGGCTTTTGAACACTATTATACAGCATAACCTCAATTTTAGAACTTTTCACTCTGTTAAAATTCCAATGGGTCTACTGTAATGCCTATTTAGACATGCACACCTTAAAACACAACAAATGGATGTAAAATAAGATTAAATCAAATTTTATGTTTTAAAATATTTAGTTATGTGATTTTGAACATGATTATATTTCTTAACCTCATTTTTAGAAATTTTGACTTGGTCAAAATTTCAACGGATCCACTGTAAATCCCATTTAGACATGCGCACCTTAAATCCCCAACAAAATGGCCGCAAAATAAGATTAAATAAATTTTTTCGAGTTAAATTATTTGATTATGGGCTTTTGAATATGATTATATTGCTTAACCTAAATTTTAGAACTTTTTACTCGGTTAAAGCTCCAACGGGTCCACTATAAAGCCCACTTAGACATGCACGCTTTAAACCCAAACAATGGCTGCAAAATAAGTTTAAATCAAATTTGATGAATTAAAATATTTAGTTATGGCCTATTGAACATGATTATATTGCTTAACCTCATTTTCATAATTTTTTACTCATTTGAAATTCCAACTGGGCCACTATAAAGCCCATTTAGGCATGCACGCCTTAAACCCAATAAAATGGCCACAAAATAAGATTAAATCAAATTTTATGAGTTAAAATATTTGATTATAGGCTTTTGATTATGATTATATAGCTTAACCTCAATTTTAGAACTTTTTACTCGGTTAAAATTCCAACGGGTCCACTATAAAGCCCATTTAGACATGCACACCTAAATTTTTGAAGGAAAAGGTGGGCCTCATTAAAAACCCCACTAAACGCACGCCAAGTCGGGGCCCTGTAGGGGTGCCTAAGAGGGAAAAAAGTGTACCCAAAGATATCATTAGTAAGAAGAGGGCCACTATAAGGCCCACTTAGACATTCACGCCTTAAACCCCAAAAAATGGCCACAAAACAAGATTAAATCAAATTTTATGTGTGAAAATATTTAGTTTTGGGATTTTGAACTTGATTATACAGCTTAACCTCATTTTCAGAAATTTTTAGTCGTTTAAAATCCCAACTGAGCCACGATAAAGCCCATTTAGACATGCACGCCTTAAACCCAACAAAATGGCCACAATATAAGATTAAATCAAATTTTATGAGTTAAAATATTTGTTTATGGGCTTTTGAATATGATTATATAGCTTAACCTCAATTAGAACTTTTAGAAATGGACGCCTTAAACCCCAACAAAACGGACGAAAAATAAGATTAATTCAAATTTTATGAATTAAAATATTTAGTTATGGCTTTTTGAACATGATTATATAGCTTAACCCTATTTTGAGAAAATTTTACTTGGTTAAAATTCCAATAGGTTCTCTGTAAAGCCCATTTATACATGCACACCTTAAGCACAACAATACGACCACATAATAAGATTAAATCAAATTTTATGAGTTCAAATATTGGATTAAGGGATTTTGAATATGATTATATAGCTTAACCTCGATTTTAGAACTTTTTACTATTTTAAATTCCAACGGGCCCATGAAAAGCCCATTTAGACATGAACCCCTTAAACCCCAACAAAAGGGTCGCTAAATAAGATTAAATCGAATTTTTGAATTAAAATATTTAGTTATGGGCTTTTGAACATGATTATACAGCTTAACCTCAAATTTAGAACTTTTTACTCTGTTAAAATCCCAACGGGTCCACTGTAAAGCCTATTTAGACATGCACCCCTTAAACCCCAACAAAATAGCCGAAAAATAAGATTAAAACACATTAAATGACTTAAAATATTTAGTTATGGATTTTGAACATGATTATATAGCTTAACCTCATTTTCAGAACTTTTTACTCGGTTAGAATTCCAACGGGTCTACTATAAAACCCATTTAGACATGCGCGCCTTAGACCCCAACAAAACGGACAAAAAATAAGATTAAAGCAAATTTTACGAGTCAAAATATTTTCGTTCTGATTTATTTGGCGACGTTCTGAAGCTCGAGCATGGAAGTAGGAGGTATTACGATCCCCTTGAGCGAGCCATGTTAAACGGAAGCGTTGGGCCCAATAAGCCTCCTTCTAGTCCAACAGGTGACAGAGTTTGCATTTTGCAGCAAGAACAACCTCCATATCAGCGGTGGAAAGATGGTGGTTATGGCACGAATTTATTGAATTCTGAAGATCTGTAATCCTCTTCCAAGAGCTGTCTCGGTGACTATTTTGCCAATATTTTAGGGCTTCACCCACCACAACAAGCTTGTCAACAATTGATCCCTCAGTGTGATGCCAGGTAGCTTGCACCATTGTAATGCACCCCTCTTCTTGCGCCCAATAATCCTCAAAACAGAAGAAATCATCACGAGTGCAGGATGTGGATGGGACTTGGCCCAAGTCGTGTCCAAGATGAGGAAACTATGATATGAATGAGTAGTATATTCTGAGAAGGTTCTGAACTCAGAGAACATAGATCGCCAACAACTGTCCGCAACAAAATGATCTAGACATTCAAGGATAGGTGAACCACGAGGGCCAAACTTAGCCTAGGTGAACCATCCTTGAGCCAGCTTACAATTATAAAGGTCATTGCGAGTAAGGCAATCTTGGAAGCTTTCCATATGATTTTTGACCTTTCATCGGCCATCTTGTTTCTCTGAGTCATGCAAAATTTCATTAAAATCTCCCCCAATAAGCCAAGGTAGTGAAGAAGAAGAACACAAATGGTCAAGCAGGTCCTAGTTCTTATATTTGTCACTTAGCTCAAAACAACCATGCATGCCCGCAAAATGGAATTGAATATTGTCACAAGTAATGACAGCATCAATGTGAAGACTTGGAGTAAGAAAGCAAATCAACAGAGATATTATTATTCCATAATAACATAAGACCAGAGCAAACCGACCCATTATCAACAACTAAACAACCTTCCATACCTAGAGCATATTTAACTATTTCACTATTGCGCGTACGCAGACAAATTTAACAGAGGAAAATAACATCTGGACCTAAACGGGCGACATCCTGCCCAAGATTACGAACTGCCTATGGTTTACCCAGACCACGGCAGTTCCAACATAAGTGCCTCATTTTTCTCGGCGGGCTTGCTTAGCAACCTCAGCCGGAGAGTTGGTAACACGTTACTCATCCTAGCTTTAGGCAAAGAATGAGCTTTTGGGATCAAGGAAGGTGATAAGTGTTCAAAAGTACTATTTTTATTACCCTTTTTACTCATATTATTGTTAGACTTAAGCTCATATTAGTTGCATAATTAGTTATTCATACATTAATTCATGTTTCTTTCCACTGTTGATTTCCAAGAAGAATTTGATTTCCATGTAGAGATTAAAGAAGAATTAAATTCCAAGAAGATAGGAGAAGTTCTAGTAGGAATACAATTATAATAAAGAATTATATTCTTTAAAGATAATTTAATTCCAACTTAAACTCCTCCACAAAGAATGACTTTGGCCTAGCCCTATAAATAAGAAGGAGATTTCGACAATTCCATAGAGAGCAAGAGGAGAGGATTTTCGACAACTCCAAAGGGCAAGAAGGAAGAGATTTCGACAAGATAGCAAGGAGGGAGAGAATTCGATTTCTTCTTCTTCTTTGCTTCCATTAGATTCATGGTTTGGGGATTATTCTTTGTATATCTTTTGAACCCAACCATGAACTAACTTGATTTGTTGGGCTTATTGTGTTTTGTTGTTCTGAGAAACAATTGGATTTTGTTTAGGTAATAAGAGTTTGCACTTTTCTATTCAAGGTTTACTCATTCTTGGCTTTTATTCTTGTTTGCGAGTGAATTGGGAGAGGATCTCGTAACTTCATCTATTTATCTAATATCGGGAGAGTTAGATTCAAGAAACGAATGAGTATGGTCTTTATTCAATCTATTGATGGTGAAGATTAATCCGGCTTAGGAATAAGTTAAGGATTGGATTTTGTTTAGGTAATAAGAGTTTGCACTTTTCTATTCAAGGTTTACTCATTCTTGGCTTTTATTCTTGTTTGCGAGTGAATTGGGAGAGGATCTCGTAACTTCATCTATTTATCTAATATCGGGAGAGTTAGATTCAAGAAACGAATGAGTATGGTCTTTATTCAATCTATTGATGGTGAAGATTAATCCGGCTTAGGAATAAGTTAAGGATTTCAACGGCTAAGAGGAGCGCAAGATTGGTTGTTGTTCACCCTTGATTCACGCAGGGATGTATTATCAAGGCATGCACAAGTAGCTAGAGTTTTGACTTAGGGATAAGAAGAAACCATTGAAGAACGCTCTGCCGAACCTTGAAGTTGCTGCCCAGACGCCCAAGTAGTTGCCCAACTAGTTGCCCAGGCAACCATCGATTAGTTGCCAAGGCAACCCGTTAGTAAAGTTGCCACGGCAACCGAGTTGCCCGCACTCTTTTACCAAAACGATCCAATCAGCTATCACACCTCAACTCACGATAACCTGGCCTATCTCTCTCTTTTTCTTTCATCTATTCTTTTAGTTTATTGCTTTTACTTTTCTCGTTAATTAAAACTCTATTATCAATTGTGTTTTTATTTTCATAGTGCAGTAACTTAAGCAAAGTGGCCCAAACCAATCCCTGTGGAGACGATACTCGATACTCATATCACTTTATTACTTGCGACGTGTATACTTCCACATTTGCGTAGCACTTATCACACGCAACAAGTTTTTGGCGCGTTGCCCGGGATTGGCAATTGGTGTTAGTTGTTTTGGTTATTGCATTTTTTTCTATTAGTTTTACTAACTTTTCTTTTTGTTTGTTTTATCAAAAAAATATTAGGTGCGCTACAAGTTAAGGAACATCAACATGTCGGGAAATAAAAGCCAATCTATTTGAGAGATGATGTTGGAAGATATGAATCACTCCAATCAAGAGTTCCTTGCACCCTTTGATGATTACCTATACCAACCGAGAAAAGCCCAAAGAACTTATACCGTGAAAAATCTTGTGCTATGTGTGGAGAACATCATGTGTTTGAAAATTGCCCTCACATTTTCGGTGCATATAGCTACATGGAGGACCATAGAGGGAACCAGCAACAAAATTCTTCATGGTATGGTCAAAAAGCTCAATTTTTTTTTTACCATAACAATTTTGCCGCAGCAACAGATATGTCATGGCAATGTAGTCCTTTTCAAGAGCATTCCAATTCCTTGGAGGAAACGTTACAAGCTTCCTTGGCTAGACTTGACGGATCAATTGAAGAGATTCAAGAGCTATCAAAATCTATGGGTACGAGGATAGCTCAGTGGGATGCAACCTTAGGGGATTCAGAAGATCAATTGGGGAGATCCACATATGTCATGGATAACATGCACCAACAATTCATTCCTAGGGATACTGACGTCCCAAGTCAAGAGGATAAGGAGCAATGCAAAGAAATCTCTCTGATGTGTGAGGAACAACTAGAACCTCAAAGTCAAGAGGATGCCAATGAGAGAGACTACCCAACACATGATGAGCTTGAACAACAAATTGCCTCGGCAATGATTGAGGAGCCTGAACAGAGCAATGCCGCGAAAACACCCAGTGAAGCTGAGAACAACAATACTACAGCAAATTCTGAGGAACCTGATGCGCAGAAGGTTACAACGTTGATGTTGAAGCAGGAATCTGTATATTGCTCTCATCTACAATTGCCACGACAATTACACGACCACATGCAAGATCAACGAGATGATAATAATTTGCCAATGGAATATGAACAGGTAATGGTTGAACCTTTCGAATTCTTTAAAAACTCATCTCGTCCATTGCAGGTATGTCTTAAGGAACCAAGGTTGGTAGATTTGAAGCCATCGAAATCTCTACTGATGGAGATGTTTGAGAGGCCAAAAGAAAAAGGTGTTTGGATTCATAAAGCTCTTTAGAAAATTGATTCTTCTCTTGACTTAAAGCAAAATTTGACAACTGATTGCCACGGCAATTGGCTTGAGCAGCAATTGCCACGACAACAAAGGCTACATCCAACCATGATAGAAGTCGACAAGAATGAGGTAATTGAATGGTTGAGAATGGATATAATTTTTCCTATTAATATATTTGTGCCTTCAGGAATAGTAGCAAGGTGGAGAGTATACATGGACTACAAGCGAACAAAGAAGAAAGACACCTCCACCATGGTAATGCAAAAGGGAGTAGTCAGGAGCACATTGGCCCAACTCTTTTTGGGCAATATTGTCACCCGATGGAGGGTACGGATGGACTATAAGAAGTATCGGAAATGACTCTCCTCAAGTTTTCTCAGATATGCAGTAACATTAGAAGTGGTCACTTTAGGAGATGCCTGAGCATGCTCTCCTTTCAATATTTTCTTTTTCTTTTTCTTTTTATTTTCTTTTTTATTTTTAGGAGATATTTTATTTTTCTTCATTATCTTTAGTTTCCAGGTTTTCTTTATTTTCTTTTCCACAACAAGACTCACAACCACCATGCTAAGGAAATTTACTGCTGACTACTTGCCACAGCAACCACAACAGAAACTGGTGATGCCCAGGTAACAACAATGGCTTCGGCAACTACTGATGCCCATGCAAGTGAACCTGTATCGGCAAACATGGATCAAATCAAAGTAATGCTATTCACGTGGCACCAACATTCAACCACCGACTGAAAAATGAATCAAGCAAACGGCACGAAGGAAACTTATCACTTGAGGTGACGACCTCTCCGACTAACTCATTTCATTTAGTTTATTTTAAATTTTATTTCACTCTTACATGCATTGAGGACAATGCTTCTCTCGAGTTTGGGGGGGTGTTGGTTTCTAGTTAGCTTCATGTTTAGTTGCATTCATTTTTAGCAATCGCATATAGGTTGCATATGTTACTTGCCATTCCTTTAATTGGATTTAATTGCTTAAGACTTGTTGAATATCCAATGATGAATTTTTTCCACTGCACTTAATTGAAAGAACCTTTAATTTTAGGATTGCATGAAAAGAACTTAGAATTTTACTATGATGCTGAATTGTTTTTACACGGTTGTGGCTTGTTGATTGAGAGAATCTTAGTGAACTTAGGTTGCTTAAAATTTGGGTAAATTAAAATTCAAAATTAAAAGTTAATTTCTTGCTAGAGGTGCCCAAAACTGGCTCTAGTAGTAAATGCACTTTCTTGCTAGAGGTGCCCGAAACTGGCTCTAGCAGTTAATGCACATTAAAGAATCGCTAGAAGTGCCCGAAATTGGCTCTAGTCGACTAAAATAAAATGAGAAATTGCTTACTTTGCTAGAGGTGCCCGAAATTGGCTCTAGTGAAAATAAAAAAAATGTCTCGGTACTTAAATTGATAAAAGCCTATTGTTCACATAGAATCTTGAAAATCAACTTGTACACAACTACGCACACACATTGTCACGAGCACTATAGTTTGGTTCCGGGTAATTTTTGTGTTATCTGAAAAATTAAAAGGTGATCATACTTTGTGCCACGGTTCCGAGGTTTGAATTCAAGTTTGAAGCATGTTTTGATGATTAAATTCTTGGCAGGTAATTGTTAGTTTGCATTGCTTGAGGACAAGCAATAGTTCGAGTTTGGGGGCGTGATAAGTGTTCAAAAGTACTATTTTTATTACCCTTTTTACTCATATTATTGTTAGACTTAAGCTCATATTAGTTGCATAATTAGTTATTCATGCATTAATTCATGTTTCTTTCTACTGTTGAGCTTGATTACATAACTTGGTGATTTTTGTGGAAAAAGATGCTGCTTTGGCGTGTTTTTGTATGTGTATGTGCAGGATCACTTGCTAAAGCAATGCCGAGCTAGTTGCCAGGGCAATGCATGAAGGATATGCCGAGCTAGTTGCCAGGGCAATGCATGAAGGAGACGCCGAGCCAGTTGTCATGGCAATTGTCGACAAAGAGAAAATCCAATAGGGATGTCGAAATTGATGACTAGACAAGCCCAAGATGACGTGGAGCAAAGCCCAAGCCCAAAGGAATTTGATTTCCATGCAGAGATTAAAGAAGAATTAAATTCCAAGAAGATAGGAGAAGTTCTAGTAGGAATACAATTATAATAAAGAATTATATTCTTTAAAGATAATTTAATTCCAACTTAAACTCCTCCTCAAAGAAGGACTTTGGCCTAGCCCTATAAATAAGAAGGAGATTTCGACAATTCCATAGAGAGCAAGAGGAGAAGATTTTCGACAACTCCAAAGGGCAAGAAGGAAGAGATTTCGACAAGATAGCAAGGAGGGAGAGAGTTCGATTTCTTCTTCTTATTTTCTTCCATTAGATTCATGGTTTGGGGATTATTCTTTGTATATCTTTTGAACCCAACCATGAACTAACTTGATTGGTTGGGCTTATTGTGTTTTGTTGTTGTGAGAAACAATTGGATTTTGTTTAGGTAATAAGAGCTTGCACTTTTCTATTCAAGGTTTACTCATTCTTGGCTTTTATTCTTGTTTGCGAGTGAATTGGGAGAGGATCTCGTAACTTCATCTATTTATCTAATATCGGGAGAGTTAGATTCAAGAAACGAATGAGTATGGTCTTTATTCAATATATTGATGGTGAAGATTAATCCGGCTTAGGAATAAGTTAAGGATTTCAACGGCTAAGAGGAGCGCAAGATTGGTTGTTGTTCACCCTTGATTCACGCAGGGATGTATTATCAAGGCATGCACAAGTAGCTAGAGTTTCGACTTAGGGATAAGAAGAAACCATTGAAGAACGCTCTGCCGAACCTTGAAGTTGCTGCCCAGACGCCCAAGTAGTTGCCCAACTAGTTGCCCATGCAACCATCGATTAGTTGCCAAGGCAACCCCGTTGTGCAAGTTGTCACGGCAACTGAGTTGCCCGTGCACTCTTTTACCAAAACGATCCAATCAGCTATCACACCTCAACTCACGATAACCTGGCCTATCTCTCCCTTTTTCTTTCATCTATTCTTTTAGTTTATTGCTTTTACTTTTCTCGTTAATTAAAACCTCTATTATCAATTGTTCTTTTATTTTCACAGTGCAGTAACTTAAGCAAAGTGGCCCAAACCAATCCCTGTGGAGACGATACTCGATACTCATATCACTTTATTACTTGCGACATGTATACTTGCACATTTGCGTAGCACTTATCACACGCAACAGAAGGCCCATGCTTTAGGGTTGTAGTAAAAGAGGAGCCCTTTAGATCTTAGCCTCTCTGAGCCGAGGGGGAAGGCCGGGGCCATTTAACCATTGATGTATCAGTCGAGGTAGAGCTCATTTTATGGAGAAGACGTGATGTGGTAGACATGCATGCCTTAAACCCCAACAAAATGGTTGCAAAATAAGATTAAATTAAATTTTATGAATTAAAATATTTATTTATGGGCCTTTTGAACATGATTATATAGCTTAACCTCAATTTTTGAACTTTTTACTCTATTAAAATTCAAACGGGTCCACTACAAAGCCCATTTAGACATGCACGCCTTAAATCCTAACAAAACGGCCGAAAAATAAGATTAAATCACATTTTATGACTTAAAATATTTAGTTATGGGCTTTTAAACATGATTATATAGCTTAACCTCATTTTTAGAACTTTTTACTCGGTTAAAATTCCAACGGGTCCACTATAAAGCCCATTTAGACATGCAAGCCTTAAACCCCAACAAGCCGGACGAAAAATAAGATTAAATCAAATTTTATAAATTAAAATAATTAGTTATGGGTTTTTGAACATGATTATATAGCTTAACCTCATTTTGAGAAATTTTTACTAGGTTAAAATTGCAAGAGGTTCACTGTAAACCCATTTAGACATGCACTCCTTAAACACAACAAAACGACCACATAATAAGATTAAATCAAACTTTATGAGTTAAAATATTTGATTAAGTGCTTTTGAATATGATTATATAGCTTAACCTCAATTTTAGAACTTTTTACGTGGTTAAAGTTCCAACAGGTCCATTGTAAAGCCCATTTAAACATGCACTTCTTATTTTTTTTTTTTTAAAGATGGGCCTCATTAAAAACCCCACTAAACCCACATCGAGCCAGAGGCCCAGTGGGGGAGCCTAAGAGGGGGAAAAGAGTACCCAAAAGTATCATTACTGAGAAATGGATGACGAGTCATCGCGTACAATAGAGGAGATAATCTAGGGACAAACCGAGTCGAAATACAGAGGGGAAGAGGATCGAAGGGCCCAGGTAGCTAAGCAATGAGCGGCTGAGTTTGCATAACGCGATACATATGAAATTGTAAAATGGTGACAATTGGATCGTAAGATATCTCGGGCCAGAGTAAGGGAACTTGAGAGGAGAGATAAATTAGCCGTAGATTTGTTAGTTTTGTTCACCACTATAGTCGAGTCGGACTCAAAGAGGACGTTGGACCACCCCTTCTCAAGAGCCAAATGTAGTCCAACAATCAGGGATGAGGCCTCCTCAAAGGATGCACAACCCAAATGCTAACAAATGGGCCAGACCGCTCAACAACGCCTGCAATGACACCGAGGCAATGATACCGAGTGGGTGGGTGGAAGGGTCAAAACCACCATCAACATTCACTTTGATTTGTCCAAAAGAGGGTGGCCGCCAACCCTGCGTAAAAGGAACTGAGGAAGTATATGCGGACTATAGGGTGGAGTGAGATGTATTCGCAACACGATAGTCATGGTGGAGACAGAGGGCATTAGATACCAAGACCCAAATGGGCCATAAGAGCTTCTCATAGACTCAATCATTCATTCATCACCAAAGATACCAAAGCATGACAAGGAAAAGGCCAAAAGATTCTAGAGATAGCAAGGTGGTGGCTTCCTCGAGCCAAGCAAGGGTTGTCCGTCCAGCTGAAGATAGGGACCCGAAGGAATCCTGGCATAAGAAGGGATTAAGCTGAAGCGAGACAATCTCGAAGAGCATGAAGAGTCATCTTCGAGTCATGCCAGCACAAAAGGTAAGAACCAAGGGAGAGATGCACAGCTTGGAGTCGACTTCCCGTAAGAAGTGCTTCACATCCAATTCGCCAACCGAAGGTGTGAATTTTGGGGATAACCGACAACTTCGAAATAAGCTTCCATATCCGCAAAGGTGTAGTCGTTGAGGGGGTCAGACGTTGTAAAAAGAGGTATCCAGACTGGATAGAATAAAGGCCCGAGTCATGATCCCCCTAGATAAGGGTGTCTGGGCGAGTGGCAGAGATTGGAACATGTAGAATAGTATCCACATCATTTGTCAAAAAAACATCGCTAATAAGACGATCATTCCAGCTAGGTTACCCTAGGATCATGAAATCACGACATCGAGCTGCAGTTCGTCATTGTCAACAGTGTTGTCTTAGAGGGAGATGGGTGAAGATCGCCCCCAACGATCTTGATAAAGGCGAACTGAGCTGTCAGTACCCAAAGTCTAAAAGAAGCCATCACGCAACTGAGTCAAAGCTTTGTAAAGCCCTTTCCAAGTAAAAGAAGCATGTTTATGGGGAGAGAGGGCATGGAGAATGTTCCCAGAAGGAAAGTACTTGGACATGAAAACACATGAAAGTAGTGAGCCCAGATCCAAAATAAAACATTATAATTGCTTGCCAAGAAGAGCTACATTGAAACGATGCATGTCCCTGAAGCCAAGACCTCCATCAGACTTAAGGGTGCACACGTTGGCACAAGAAACAAGAGGCCAACCATGCCTATCATTTCGGCTTGACAACCAGTAGCTTCGCATAGTATGAGTCATATCGTCAATCAGATTTTGCGGAAGCAAGTAACAAGGCATAACGTATTAAGGTAAGGCTTGGGCTACAGACTTGAGAAAAACCTCTTGACCACTGTAAGAGAGCAAGTGCTTAGTCTAGCTGGTGACTCAAGTGCCTACTCTATCACGCACGAAACTGAGGGCCTCAGACTTGTTGCGACCAATGAGAAATTGAATTTCGAGATAGGTTCCCGGATCATCAACCTCCTGAACCACAAGGAGATAGTGGACAGTCGCTTTGAAATCCGGAGGAGTACGCGGGCTAAAAAAATGGTAGACTTATCAAAGTTAACACATTGACCATAGGACGAGGCATAGGATTGGAGAATATCCTTAAGGCATTGAGCTTCACCGAGATCATTTCTTATGAAAACTAAGCTATCATTCACATAAAGTAAATGGTTAACAGAAAGCCCGTAATGGCTAGCTCGAAGCATACAGAGACGACTCTCTCGTTACATAGCCAGAAAAGAGGCAGAGAGACCCTTCGTGTAAAGAAAGAAAAGGAAAAGGGAGAGAGGGTCCCCTTGTCGTAGACCACATTGAGGCTGAAATATAGTCGAAGTCTCCCATTCACATGGGCAGGAAAAGTAACCGAAGAGACACAACAAAGAATAAGATTGACCCAAGACGTGGCAAACCCCAACTTGAGCATAACAACATAAAGAAAAGACCATTCCACCCTATCAAAGGCTTTCTCCATATCTAACTTGAGAGCAGCACCTCGAGTAGCCGTAGAACGTAGATCATTCAAGGAATGGATAATCTCATGGGCCACGAGAAAATTTTCTAAGATCATGCGTCTTTTAACAAAAGCAGCCTAGTTTTCACTAACACAAAAAGGGAGAATGGGCTTTAGACGATTGACATGGACTTTTTCCATAATTTTATAAAAAATTGTTCATAGGTTGATAGGTTGAAGATGCTTATAGTTGTTGGAGTCGAAATTTGGGAATAAAAATAATGACCGTACTGTTCATAGAAGCTAAGTTCGCATCACCATGGAGAAGATCTTGGCATAGCTTGGTAAAATCGGCCCCGATCGTGTCCCAATGTTATAAAAAACCACTTGGGAGGCCGTCAATTCTAGGGGCCTTTTTGATGTCCCAAAAGGCAGCAGCAACTTGATCCACCATGAAAATCCAGAGTAAGCTGATTGTTCATTTTAATCGTGACCACCGGGAGAATGTTATTCATAAGTCCTAAATAAGAAGATGATGTGGACGAGGCAAAAAGTCTTTAAAAGTAGTCAGCAACAACTTTCATAATAGCCTCGGGTCGTCTTGCCAAGATCCTTTCCACGTCATAAATACCTGCAAGGTGATTTTTTTAGCATCTTCTTGAAGCTCGGGCATGGAAGTAGGAAGTATTTCGATCCTCCTGAGTAAGCCAGGTTACACTAGAGCGTTAGGCCAAATAAGCCTCCTTTTGAACCAAAAGGTGATGAAGCTTGCTTTTTGTAACAAGAAAAACCTCCACATCAGCAGTGGAAAGATGGCGGTTGAGACATGAATTTATCTGCTTCTGAAACTCTGAAATCCTCTTCCAAGATCTATCCCAGTGACTGTGTTGCCAAGATTTTAAGGCCTCACCTACCGCAACAAGCTTTCAACCACCAATCTTGTTGTATGGTGCCAGGTAGTTTGCACTGTTGTAACTCACCCTTCCTCTTGAGGCCAACAGTCCTCAAAATGGAAGAAGTCATCATGGTAACGAAGATGAGAACTAGGCTTAGCCCAAGTCGTGTCCAAAAGAAGGAAGCTATGATCGAGTAAGTAGTATATTCTGAGAAAGTTCTGAATGCCAGAAACATAGATTGCCAATAGCTATCTATGATAAAACGATCAAGACGTTCAAAGATAGGTGAGACACAAGGCCTAGACTTAGTCTAGGTGAACCATCCTTGAGCCTGCTTACAATCGTAAAGGTCGTTACGAAGTAGGCAATCATGGAAGCTTTCCATGTGATTTCTGACCTTACATCGGCCACCTTGTTTCTCTGAATCGTGCAAAATTTCATTAAAATCCCCCCAACAAGCTAAGGCAGAGGAGAAGAAGAACGTAAATGATCGAGCAAGTCCCAAGTCTTATGTTTATCGCTTGACTCAAAACAACCATGCAAGCCCGTAAAGTGGAATTGAAAATTATCATAAGAAATTACAACATCAATGTGAAGACTGGAGTAAGAAAGCAAATCAATTGAGATATTATTATTCTATAATAATATAAGGCCAGGGCAGCCTGACCCATTATCAACAACAAAACAACCGTCCATACCTAAAGCAAGCTTAACTATATCACTATTATGGGTACGCAGACGCATTTCACAAAAGAAAATAACATATGGACCTAAATGGGTGACGTCCTGCCCTAGATTACGAACTGCCTGTGGTTTACCCAGACCACGACAGTTCCAACATAGCAGCCTCATTTCTCTTGGTGGGGTTGCTTAGCAACCTCTACCGGAGAGTTGGTAACATTGTTCATCCCAACTTTAGGCAAAGAAGGAACCTTCAGAATCAAAGAGTGCCCATGTTTTGGCAAATGGATAGAAGGGGAGCCCTTCGGAGCCGTGCCTTTCTGGGTCGAAGGAGACGGCCGGGCCACTTAACCTTTTTCATATCTTTTATGGTGGGGCTTCTTTTCTAGAGAAGACATGACGTGGTCTCATTTTTAGTGTGGCTCGCCATAGGGGCAGACTGCAGTGGGAAGACATCTAAGCTTTAAAATCTACATGAGCCGACAGAGGCTGACGAGGGGCGGAAGCACGTTCACAAGGAGGGGCAGACTTCGGATCAACAGTTGGAGTCTAGAGTGGAGCAGATCCATCCTTGAGTGTGGTAAGAGACCGTGATGGTGGGCTGGCATAGCGGTTGGGATGACGTCTAGAGGTAGAACCGGGACGTATATCTTCCCCTTGGCTATTTTTAGCCATAACAACAGCAGCAGCTATACAGAGGCTTTTCTCGATAGCTTCAGAAATGGCAGCCATTAGTAAATCATCCTCAGTCAAGAGGTCGTCAACGTAGTTGGCCAAGGGGCCATCGGTTATGCCTAAGACAGAATCATACTAATCGAGTGTGGGTGAGCCAAAAGCCCTGTCCGTAGGAGCTGAGTTTAACCCGATCATGACGTCGGTACCTATGTGGTAGACTCAAGGATATGGTTGGCAGCATTTAGGTCTTTCCCAGTATTGGGTTGCTCAGTCATAGTCGCCATAACACGCTGCTCGGTCACAGTAATAGCAGTTCGCTCAGTCTGTGCAATCACAACAACAACAGGTATCTCGGTGGCCACAATAAGTTGCACGGTCACAGTAATAGCATGTCACTTAGTCTGCTTAGTTACAGCAACAGTAGGTCCCTCAGTTGTCACAGTAAGCTACTCGAGTACAGCATCAATCTCAGTCTCGTAGCTTGCATTAGCGTCAGTCTGCGTAGGCTCAATAGCACGATTCTGCCTGTCTAGCTTAGCCTCACCCGAAGCTTTAGTCCCCGACGCGGACATGGCATCCTCGACACGCACATGTAGTTGATCCATGTGATCATGGCCATGTTCATCCACCATGTCTGTGGTCTGCTGTGCACCTACATTGGCCATGGCATCAATCAAAGCCGTAGGGGCAGCAACAAAGGGAGAAGGCGCAGCTTTCACAGAGTGATTCGAAGACAAACCCTCCTCATGCGAGATGCAACAACCTCTGGCCCTTTGGGAGCCCTATTTCTTTGGTCGAGGGGCTTAGAGCCAATCTCCATATTGCAATTTGGTATAAGCATCCACCTCGACCAAACGACAATCCGCAGCCAAGTGCCTGATGATTCCGCAACCGTGACAAAAAAGGGCAACCGCTCATATTAAAGGGGGCATAGTTGAGGCTTATTGTTGGGCCTTCCGAGAGCAACATAATGACACAGGGGTTTCTGGGCATCCATCAACACCTGAATACGCATGAATTCTATTAGGTTGCCATCGTCCACCCATTAATCAAACATGACAACTTGCAAGCCCTGAGGGAACGTGCGAGTTCAACAATCATCAGGTTGAAAGGGATGTTATGAATACGCACACAAATCCTTATATGAGAGAAAGAATAGTCATTAATAGTCAGCTTTGGTTCCCTCGATTCAAGGGCAAACCAGTGCTTGTTGAATTCCCAGAGACCACATTTTAGAACACTATCTCTGTTGGAAGCCGCGAAAAATTTTATCAGAAAAAATTGAAATGGATTTCAGAGATGAATTGTACCTTATCTTCCCTCTAGATGGAACGAAAAGCTCGGCCAAGACTTGCCCCATCCACGGGCTTTTTCGTGATGACTTTGCCTAGTAGAGAACATGCAAATTCCTCCGGAGGTAATTACATTGTAACCGACGGTGTAAAAACCACATCCTGTTCTTCAACGCAGTAAAACTTAAGTCACCTAAGAAAGCAAGGATAGAGTCAGCCATTAGGCAAAAAAAGAAAAGAAAACTAGTATGAAAGAGACAAGTAAAAGTGAAGAGAGAATAATGAAAAAACCAAGGTAAAGCAAAATATAAAGAAGAGAAAGTAAGAGAGGAGAAGTTATGAAAGAAAGAGTTCCAGGTAAAAGAAAAGACTAGTTGTAAAAGGATAAGAGTTACTAGAAAAAGAAAGGACACATAAATTAAAATAAAAAAGAGATAAATAAGGTGATATAAGAACACTAAGATGAGAATAGATATAATGCAAATAAAAGACATATAAAGTAAAATAAATAAAAGATATGAAAGAAATTCAAATTGCTGAAAAGATAAGGGAGAATAAAAAGGAAGATAAAACACTTTATAATTGTGGAAATTAATAATAAAATATAGTTTAAGATAAAATTAAAAAATAAGGAGAGAGTAATTAATATAGGAATCAGATACATATAATGCGAGATAAAAGAAATAAAACAAAAGGATAAAATAGTAAGAGTTTTAAGAAAAACAAAATTTAAGTTCCAAGTAGTGGACTGCGAGTCAAACTTTATTGGGAGGATGACGTGGCGTAGTTGGCCAATGGGCCAATCTATCTGACCGAGAGGTGATGCAATCCTAGCTACGAGGATGATGAGCTGGCACCTAGGCCACCGAGTAAGGGAGCATCTTGTAAGTTGTAGAAACCAAGGCATGGATCGAGGGGGCAGCCTAGAGATGGGTGTTGTCGAGGCATTCTCCTTCACACCCGATCGCAGCGCATAAGGGCAAAATGCTCCAGACGAGAGTCTGTTCTGAGCAGGCTGTACCAAGAGTGTGTGCTCCACTCGAGCAGTCCAGGCAGCGTGGACATTAGTCAAAGTAACCCAAGCAGGGCCACGGTCACGGGGTCGAGCAGCATGGGCCATATAACCCTAGCATCGTATGTCACGGTCGAAGAACTGAGAAGGGACCATGGTGGCCCGGGCACCATGTATCTACCATCACCACCCAAGAATGCCAGTTGACATCGGTCAAACAAGCACTAGCCAAAAACGAGCATGGGTAAAACAAGCCTAAATTTGAAAGTGTCGTAGCCCCCCAAACAAGGCCATTCAAGTAAAACTCCGCATGGTGAACAGGGGAGACAAGGCTCCAAACAAAACACATGATCTGAGAAGATCGGAGATATGAGTAAAGAGCGATCTAAAAGGACTAAAAACGCGCCAAAATAGGCGACTAACAATCACCCTGCAACAGTAGGGAGATTGGGGAAACAAGAGGCTACGCCGATGGCACAACATCCATCCAAGGCGTAACCGTACCGCAACGATCAATCATGTCTGAGAGTGACCGGGAAGCTGGCCTATGCTTGCAGAAGAGTGTGTGTGCATGCTCTACTCGACCTGGTTGCCAGGCATGATTGAAAAACCTGTCTGCAATCGAGGGAAACTCCACACTCGCGAGCCTTGGTTCTGCCAAGAGCCCTTCATAGTTGGTTGGGTACGATCGGGTGAAGCCACGCAGCAGTGAGGCTACAACCAAGGAATCTCTAGGCTGTCGAACCCTGGTGCAGCCGAGAGCCCTACATGATTGGACGAGAGCAGTTATGACGAAGGCTGCGTACGAATGATAGGAAACTCAAAAAAATAAAATAAAAAACCTAAACTTCTCTGAGTAACCAAACGGGAAAACCCTCCACATATTAGACAAGGATCACCCCAGGGTTCCGAGGGCAAACCAGTTCGAAAGATGAAGCACCGGGGCCGGTGACAAGACAATCCACACACCGGCAGTAAGGGGATTAAGGACTGAGGGAGAGGGGAGGAGAAGAAGAGGCGGTGTAGAGCTTGTTTGGGTGGGGAAATTTCAAAGAAAAAATTCTAGACTTTTAAACATGCATTCACGCCTTAAATCCCAACAAAACGAACGACATATACCTCTTAAACCCCAACAAAATAGCCGTAAAATAAAATTAAATAAAATTTTATGAATTAAAATATTTAGTTATGGGCTTTTGAATATGATTATACAGTTTAACCTCAATTTTAAAAAATTTTACTCTGTTAAAATCCAACGGGTCCACTGTAAAGCCCATGTAGACATGCACGCCATAAACCCCAATAAAATAAACAAAAAATAAGATTAAAACACATTTTATGACTTAAAATATTTATTTATGGGTTTTTTAACATGATTATATAGCTTAACATCATTTTCAGAACTTTTTTTGGTTAAAATTCCAACGTGTCCACTATAAGGCCTATTTAGACTTGCGTGCCTTAGACCCTAACAAAACGGACGGAAAATAAGATTAAATCAAATTTTACGAGTTAAAATATTTCATTATGGGTTTTGAATATGATTAGATAGCTTAACCTCAATTTTAGAACTTTTTACTCGGTTAAAATCCCAACGGATCCACTGTAAAGCCCATTTAGACATGCACGCCTTAAACCCCAATAAAATGGCCACAAAATAAGATTAAATCAAAATTTATGAATTAAAATATTTATTTATGGGCTTTTGAATATGATTATACGGCTTAACCTCAAGTTTAGAACTTTTTACTCGGTTAAAATTCCAACGGGTCCACTATAAAGTCTATTTCGACAAGCATGCCTAAAACCACATCATTTACAGAAATTTTTAGTTGGTTAAAATTCCAACGGGTCCATTGTAAAGCCCATTTAGACATGCATGCCTTAGTCCAACAAAACGGCCACAAAGTAAGATAAAATCATAATTTATGAGTTTAAATATTTTATTATGGGCTTTTGAATATGATTATATACCTTAAACTCAATTAAAAGACTTTTTACTCGGTTAAAATTCCAATGGGTCCACTGTAAAGCCAATTTAGACATGCACGCCTCAAACCCAACATAATGGCCGCAAAATAAGATTAAATCAAATTATATGAATTAAAATATTTAATTATAGACTTCTGAACATGATTATACAACGAACCTCAATTTTAAAACTTTTTACTCGATTAAAATTCCAATAGGTCCACTATAAAGCCCATTTAGACAAGCATGCCTTAAACCCCAACAAAACGGCCAAAAAATAAGATTAAATAACATTTTATGACTTAAAATATTTATTTGAGGGCTTTTGAACATGGTTATATAGTTTAACCTCATTTTCAGAAAATTTTACTCGGTTAAAATTCCAACTGGTCCATTGTAAAGCCCATTTAGACATGCTTTTGAATATGATTATATACATTAAACTCAATTAAAAAACTTTTTACTCGGTTAAAATTCCAACGGGTCCACTATAAAGCCAATTTAGACATGCACGCCTTAAACCCCAACAAAATGGCTGCAAAATAAGATTAAATCCAATTTTATGTATTAAAATATTTAGTTATGGGCTTTTGAACATGATTATATTTTTTAACCTCATTTTGATAAATTTTTACTTGGTTAAAATTCCAACAGATCCACTATAAAGGCCGTTTAGACATGCATGCCTTAAACCATAACAAAATGGCCACAAAATAAAATTAAATCAAATTTAATGAGTTAAAATAGTTGATTATGGGCTTTTGAATATGATTGTATAGCTTAAACTCAATTTTATAAATTTTTACTCGGTTAAAATTCCAACAGGTCCACTTTAAAGCCTACTTAGACATGCACGCCATAAACCCCAACAAAATGGCCGTAAAATAAGATTAAATCAAATTTTATAAATTAAAATATTTATTTATGGGCTTTTGAACATGATTATATAGCTTAACCTCATTTTCAAAAAAAATTACTCGGTTAAAATTTCAACAGGTCCACTACAAAGCCCATTAAGACATTTACGCCTTAAACGCAAGAAAACGACCATAAATAAGATTAAATAATTTTTTTCAGTTAAAATATTTGATTACAAGCTTTTGATTATGGTTAAATAGCTTAACCTCAATTTTAGAACGTTTTACTCGGTTAAAATTCCAACGGGTCCTCTATAAAACCTATTTAGACACGCACGCCTTAAACCCCAACAAAATGGCCGCAAAATAAGATTAAATCAAAATTTATGAATTAAAATATTTAGTTATGGCTTTTGAACATAATTATATAGCTTAAACTCAATTTTAGAACTTTTTACTCGGTTAAAATTCCAACGGGTCAACTGTAAAGCCCATTTAGACATGTACGCCTTAAACCCCAACAAAATGGCCGAACAATAAGATTAAATCAAAATAGCTTAACCTCATTTTTAGAAATTTTTACTTGGTTAAAATTCCAACGTGTCCTTGTAGTGCCAATTTAGTCAAGCATGCGTGAAACCCAACAAAAATGCCTTAAAATAAGATTGAATAAAATTTTTTGAGTTAAAATAATTGATTATGGGCTTTTGATTATGATTATATAGCTTAACCTGAATTTTAGAACTTTTTGTTTAAAATTCCAACGGGTCCTCTGCAAGGCCTATTTAGACATGCACGCCTTAAACCCCAACAAAATGGCCACAAAAATAAGATTAAATCAAATTTTATGAATTAAAATATTTAGTTATGGGCTTTTGAACATTTTTATACAGTTTAACCAAAATTTTAGAACTTTTTACTCGGTTAAAATTCCAACAGGTCCATTGTAAAGCCCATTTAGAAATGCACACATTAAACCCCAATAAAATGTTTAAAAAATAATATTAAATGACATTTTATGACTTAAAATATTTTGTTTTGGGATTTTGAACGAGAATATATAGCTTAACCTCATTTTCAGAACTTTTTACTCAGTTAAAATTCAAACGGGTCCTCCATAAAGCCCATTTAGATATGCAAGCCTTAAACCCCAACAAAACGGACGAAAAATAAGATTAAATCACACTTTATGACTTAAATTATTTAGGTATTGGCTTTTGTACATGGTTATATAGCTTAACCTCATTTTCAGAAATTTTTACTCGGTTAAAATTCTAATAGGGCCATTGTAAAGCTCATCTAGACATGCACGCATTAAACCCCAACAAAATGGCTGAAAAATAAGATTAAATCATATTTTATGGCTTAAAATATTCAGTTATAGGCTTTCAAACAATATATATAGCTTAACCTTATTTTTAGAAATTTGTACACAATTAAAATTCCAACGGGTCCACTGTAGATCTCGTTTAGACATGCACGCCTTAAACCCCAACAAAATGGCAGCAAAATAAGATTAAATCAAATTTTATGAATTAAAATATTTATTTATGTGCTTTTGAACAAAATTATACAGCTTAACCTCAATTCTAGAACTTTTCACTCGGTTAAAATTCCAACGGGTCCACTATAAAGCCCATTTAGACATACACGCCTTAAAACCAACAAAATGGCTGCAAAATTAGATTAAATCAAATTTTACGAATTAAAATACTTAGTTATGGGCTTTTGAACATGATTATATAGCTTAACCTCAATTTTAGAACTTTTTACTCGGTTAAAATTCCAACGGGTCCACTGTAAAGCCTATTTAGACATGCACTCCCTAAACCCAAATAAAATGGCCAAAAAATAAGATTAAATCACATTTTATAAATTAAAATATTTAGTTATGGGCTTTTGAACAAGATTATATAGCTTAACCTCATTTTTAGAACTTCTTACTCGGATAAAATTCTAACGGGTCCACTATAAAACCCATTTTGACAAGCACTCCTTAAACCCCAACAAAACAGACGATATATAAGATTTAATCACACTTTTTGACCTAAAATATTTTATAATGGGCTTTTGAATATGATTAAACCTCAATTTTAGAACTTTTTCTCGGTTAAAATTCCAATAGGTCCACTATAAAGCCAATTTAGACATACACGCCTTAAACATAACAAAACGACCACAAAATAAGATTAAATCAAATTTTATGACTTAAAATATTTGATTATGGGCTTTTTAATATGATTATATACCTTAACCTCAATTTTAGAACTTTTTACTTAAAATTTTTAAAACTTTTTTACTGCAACCCATTTAGACATGCACCACTTAAACAACTTGTCCACTATAAAACCCATTTAAACATGCACGCCTTAAACCCCAACAGAACGGAAGAAAAATAAGATTAAATCACATTTTATGAATTAAAATATTTAGTTATGGGCTTTTGAATATGATTATATAGCTTAAACTCAATTTTAGAACTTTTTCCTCGGTTAAAATTCTAACGGGTCCACTATAAAGCTCACTTAGACATGCACGCCTTAAACCCCAACAAAATGGCCGCAAAATAAGATTAAATCAAATTTTATGAATTAAAATATTTAGTTTTGGGCTTTTGAACATGATTATATCGCTTAACCTCATTTGCAGAAATTTTTACTCTGTTAAAATTCCAAGGGGCTCACTGTAAAGCCCATTTAGATATGCACGCCTTAAACCCAACAAAACGGCTACAAAATAAGACTAAATAAAATTTTATGAGTTAAAATATTTGATTATAGGCTTTTGATTATGATTATATAGCTTAACCTCAATTTAGAACTTTTTACTCTGTTAAAATTCCAACATGTCCATTGTAAAGCCCATTTAGACACGCACGCCTTAAACCCCAACAAAATGGCCGCAAAATAATATTAAATCAAAATTTATAAATTAAAATATATTTTTGGGCCTTTTAACATGATTATACAGCTTAACCTCAATTTTTGAACTTTTTACTTAGTTAAAATTCCAACAGGTCTATTGTAAAGCCCATTTAGACATGCACGCCTTAAACCCCAACAAAACAGCCGAAAATAAGATTAAATCATATTTAATGAATTAAAATATTTAGTTATTTGCTTTTTAACATGATTATATAGCTTAACTTCATTTCCAGAACATTTTACTCGGTTAAAATTCTAACGGGTCCACTATAAAGCCCATTTAGACATGCAAGACTTAAACCCCAACAAAATGGACGAAAAATAAGATTAAATTAAATTTTATGAATTAAAATATTTATTCATGGGTTTTTGAACATGATTGTATAGCTTAACCCGATTTTGAGAAATTTTTACTCGGTTAAAATTCCAACAGGTTCACTGTAAAGCCCATTTAGACATGCACGCCTTATACACAACAAAACGACCACATAATAAGATTAAATAAAATTTTATGAGTTAAAATATTTGATTAAGGGCTTTTGAATATGATTATATTTCTTAACCTCAACTTTAGAACTTTTTACTTGGTTAAAACTCCAACGGGTCCACTATAAACCCCATTTAGACAAGCACCCCTTAAACCCCAACAAAATGGCGACAAAATAAGATTTAATCGAATTTCATGAATTAAAATATTTAGTTATAGGTTTTTGAACATGACTATACAACTTAACCTCAATTTTAGAACTTTTTACACTGTTAAAATTCCACCGGTCCACTCTAAAGCTCATTTAGACATGCACACCATAAACCCCAACAAAACGGCCGAAAAATAAGATTAAAATCCATTTTATGACTTAAAATATTTAGTTATGGGTTTTTGAACATGATTATATAGCTTAAACTCATTTTTATAAAATTTTACTCGATTAAAATTCCAATAGGTCAACTATAAAGCCCGTCTAGACATGCAAGCCTTGAACCCCCAACAAAATGGCCGAAAATAAGATTAAATCAAATGTTATGGCTTAAAATATTTAGTTATGGGATTTGGAAATGATTATATAGCTTCACGTCATTTTCATAAATTTTTACTCGATTAAATTTCCTACAGGTCCAGTGTAAATCCATTTAGAAATGCACGCCTTAAACCCAACAAAACGACCATAAAAGAAGATTAAATAAAATATTTTGGGTTAAAAAAATTGATTATGGGCATTTGATTTTGATTATATAGCTTAACGTAAATTTTAGAACTTTTTACTCGGTTAAAATTCCAACTGATCCTCTATAAATCCTATTTAGACATGCACGCCTTAAACCCCAACAAAATGGCCACAAAATAAGATTAAGTTAAATTTTATGAATTAAAATATTTAGTTATGGGCATTTGAACATGATTATACAGCTTAAACTCAATTTTAGAGCTTTTTACTCGGTTAAAATTTCAACGGTTCCACTGTAAAGCCTATTTAGACATGCACGCCTTAAACCCTAACAAAATGGCCGAAAAATAATATTAAATCAAATTTTATGTCTTAAAATATTTAGTTATCGACTTTTGAACATGATTTTCTAGCTTAACATCATTTTCATAAACTAACAAAACGGCAAAAAAATAAGATTATCTAGCAATGGGTCCACTGTAAAGCCCATTTAGACATGCTTAAAACCAACAAAACGACCAAAAATAAGAGTAAATAAATTTTTTTAGTTAAATTAATTTTGACATGCACGCCTTAAACCCTAATAAATTGGCCGCAAAATAAGATTAAATCAAATTTTATGAATTGAAATATTTAGTTATGGGTTTTTGAATATAATTATACAACTTAACCTCAATTTTAGAACTTTTCACTTAGTTAAAATTCCAACGGGTCCACTATAAAGCCCATTTAGACATGCACACCTTAAGCCCCAATAAAACGGTTGAAAAATAATATTAAATCGCATTTTATGAATTAAAACATTTAATTATGGGATTTTGAACATGATTATATAGCTTAACCTCATTTTTAGAACTTTTTACTCAGTTAAAATTCCAACGGGTCCACTATAAAGCCCATTTAGACATGCACCCCTTAAACCCCAACAAAATGGACGAAAAATAAGATTAAATCATATTTTATGACTTAAAATATTTGGTTATGGGATTTTTTACAAGATTATATAGCTTAACCTCAATTTCAAAAATTTTATTCGGTTAAAATTCGAATAGGGACATTGTAATGCTTGTCTAGACATGCACGCATTAAACTCGAACAAAATGGTCGAAAAATAAGATTAAATCACATTTTATGACTTAAAATATTTTTACGGGCTTCTGAACATGATTATATGGCTTAACCTCAATTTTAGAAATTTTTACTTGGTTAAAATTCCAACGGATCCAATGTAAAACCCATTTAAACATGCACGCTTTAAACCCCAACAAAATGGCCTCAAAATAAGATTAAATCAAATTTTATGTATTAAAATAATTAGTTATGGGCTTTTGAACAAGATTATACAACTTAACCACAATTTTAGAACTTTTTACTCGGTTAAAATTCTAACGGGTCCATTGTAAAGTTCATTTAGACATACACACCTTAAAACCCAACAAAATGGCCGCAAAATAAGATTAAATAAAATTTATGAATTAAAATATTTAGTTATGGGTTTTTGAACATGATTATACAGCTTAACCTCAATTTTAAAAATTTTTACTCGGTTAAAATTCTAACGGGTCCAATGTAAAACACATTTAGACATGAACGCCATAAACCCAATAAACTGCTAAAAATAAGATTAAATCACATTTTATAACTTAAAATATTTAGACATGCACGCCTTAAACCCCACCAAAACGGACAAAAAATAAGATTAAATCACATTTTGTGACTTAAAATATGTAGTTATAGGCTTTTAAACATGATTATATAGCTTAACCTCATTTTCAAAAAAAATTACTTGGTTAAAATTCCAATGGGTACACTCTAAAGCCCATTTAGACATGCACGCCTTAAACCCAACAAAATGGCCATAAAATAAGATTAAATCAAATTTTATGACTTAAAATATTTGATTATGGGCTATTGAATATGATTATATAGCTTAACCTCAAATCTAGAGCTTTTTACTCGGTTCAAATTCTAACGGACCCACCGTAAAGCCCATTTACACATGCACGCCTTAAACACAACAAAACGGCCACAAAATAAAATTAATTCAAAATTTATGAGTTAAAACATTTAATTATGAGATTTTGAATATGATTATATAGCTTAACCTCAATTTCAAGACATTTTACTCGGTTAAAATTCTAACGGGTCCGCTGTAAAGCCAATTTAGACATGCACGCCTTAAATCCCAACAAAGTGACCGCAAAATAACATTAAATCAAATTTTATGAATTAAAGTATTTACTTATGGGCTTTTGAACAGGATTATACAGCTTAACCTCAATTTTAGAACTGTTTACTTAGTTAAAATTCCAACGGGTCCACTGTATTGCCCATTTAGACATGCACGCCTTAAACCCAAACAAAACGGCCAAAAAAGAAGATTAAATCACATTTTATGACTTAAAATATTTAGTTATGGGCTTTTGAACTTGATTATATAGCTTCACCTCACTTTCAGAAATTTTTACTCGGTTAAAATTCCAACGGGTCCACTGTAAAGCCCATTTAGACATGCACGCCTTAAACCCCAAGAAAATGGTCGCCAAATAAGTTTAAATCAAATTTTATGAATTAAAATATTTAGTTTTGGGCTTTTGAACATGATTATATAGCTTAACCTCATTTTACAAATTTTTACTCAGTTAAAATTCCAACGGTTCCACTATAAAGCCAATTTAGACATGCTCGCCTTAAACCCAATAAAACAGCCACAAAATAAGATTAAATAAAATTTTATGGGTTAAAATATTTTATTACAACTTTTGATTATGATTATATAGCTTAATCTCAATTGTAGAACTTTTTACTCGGTTAAAATTCTAACGGGTCCACTATTAATCTCGTTTAGACATGCACGTCTTAAACCCCAACAAAATGGCCGCAAAATAAGATTAAATAAAATTTTATAGATTAAAACATTTATTTATGGGCTTTTGAACCTGATTATACAACTTAACCTCAAATTTAGAACTTTTTACTCTGTTAAAATTCCAACGGGTCCTCTGTAAAGCCCATTTAGACATGCACACCATAAACCCCAATAAAACGGCCGAAAGAATAAGATTAAATTACATTTTTGACTTAAAATATTTTGTTATGGGTATTTGAACATGATTATACATCTTAACCTCTTTTTTAAAATTTTTACTCTGTTAAAATTCCAACGGGTCCACTATAAAGCCCATTTAGACATGCAAGCCTTAAGCCCCAACAAAACGGACGAAAAATAAGATTAAATCAAATTTTATGAGTTAAAATATTTGATTATGGGCTTCTGAATATGATTATATAGCTTAACCTCAATTTTAGAGCTTTTTACTTGGTTAAAATTCTAAGGGGTCCACTATAAATCCATTTAGACTGCATGCCTTACACACAACAAAATGACTATAAAATAAGATTAAATCAAATTTTATGAGTTAAGATATTTGATTATCGGCTTTTGAATATGATTATATACCTTAACCTCAATTTTAGAACTTTTTACTAGGTTAAAATTCCAATGGGTCCACTATAAAGCCCATTTAGACATGCACGCCTTAAACCCCAACAAAGCAGAAGAAAAATAAGATTAAGTCACATTTTATGAGTCAAAGTATTTGATGATAGGCTTTTGATTATGATTATATAGCTTAACCTCAATTTTAGAACTTTTTACTCATTTAAAATTCCAACGAGTCTTTATGCCTCTTTCTCGGGACAAGCTGTTAATTTTGAGAAATCTACAATCTTTTCCGATCCTCATACTTCTCCTGAGCAGAAGCAAGCAGTTCATGACCTTCTTCACGTTCGTGAAGTGGCCAATCCCGGGTTCTACCTTGGTGTCCCTCTCTTATTCGAACAGAATAAAATGGTCGCCTTGGGGTTTACTCGGGACAAAGTGAATTCGTGCATGTCCAGTTGGAATAGTAATCTCCTTTCTTTCAGTGGGCGGGTGGTTTTCATTAAAGCGGTGGCGCAATCTTTGCCTCAGTATGTAATGTCCTGTTACATGCTGCCCAGAACCTTATTGATGATATGTTTAAATCTATACGGCGTTACTAGTGGTAGGGTCGTAGCAATAGAAGAGGTTGGTCAATGGTCGCTTGGGCTTTTTAACATGATTGTACAGCATAACCTCATTTTCAAAAAAATTTACTCGGTTAAAATTCTAACGGGTCCACTATAAAGCCCATTTAGACATGCACGCTTTAAACCCCAACAAAATGGCCGTAAAATAAGATTAAAACAAATTTTATGAATTAAAATATTTAGTTTTTGGCTTTTAAACATGATTATATAGCTTAACCTTATTTTCAGAAATTTTTACTCGGTTAAAATTCCAAAGGGTCCACTATAAAGCCCATTTAGACATGCACGCCTTAACCCCAACAAAACTTCCCAAAATAAGATTAAATCAAATTTTATGAGTTAAAATATTTTATTATAGGCTTTTGATTATGATTATATTGCTTAACCTCAATTTTAGAACTTTTTATTTGGTTAAAATTCCAATGAGTCCACTATAAAGCCCATTTAAACAAGCGTGCCTTAAACCGCAACAAAATGGCAGCAAAATATGATTAAATCACATTTTATGGCTTAAAATATTTAGTTATGGGTTTTTGAACATGATTATATAGCTTAACCTTATTTTCAAAAAATTTTACTATGTTAAAATTCCAATGAGTCTACTATAAAGCCTATTTAGACATGCACGCCTTGAACCCAAAAAAACGGCCACAAAATAAGATTAAATAAAATTTTATGAGTTAAAATATTTGGTTATGGGCTTTTGATTATGATTATATAGGTCAATATCAATTTTAGAACTTTTTACTCGGTTATAATTACAACGGGTCCATTATCAAGCCTATTTAGACATGCACGCCTTTAACCCCCAACAAAATGGCTGCAAAATAAGATTAAATAAAATTTTAAGCATTGAAATATATATTAATGGAATTTTGAACATGATTATATAGCTTAACCTCATTTTCAGAACTTTTTACTCAGTTAAAATTCCAACGGGTCCACTATAGAGCCCATTGAGACATGCATTCCTTAAACTCCAACAAAATAGACGAAAATATAAGATTAAATCAAATTTTATAATTTAAAATATTTAGTTATGGGCTTTGGACATGATTATTGTAACACCCTCTTCCAGGCCTAGTAAAAATCCAAGTCTGAAGTCGTTACCAAAAAATAATACAATGATCGATGCGGTAATTATTGATCAACATTCGATAAATTAGCGTTATCAAACAATATCAACAAGTTCAATTACTACAATACGAGCTGCGATTATCCAATTAGGACCAATTTTATACTTTTACAAATTCTAGGGACTAATCTATAATTCCAATAAATTAAGCTTACTACAATGAAATTCAATCATTAAACAACATGTATGTAAATTTTTATGCAAATCAGAATTCATTTACCAGCCCAGTTAAACCATTCAATGTTTAGTGACCGTTTTACAAATTGCTAGAATTATTACCTAACTTACCAGAACCCTTACCGATACTTAGGAGGCCGTATCGGTAAGCCTACGTCCAAACCGTTAAAGCTGTTACGAAATAGTGAGTTCGTATCGAAACAGTGACCAACCATATCGATACACTATGCATTTAATAATTCTAAAAAATTCAATGAGCAAGGTTCATATCGGCATGGTTAAAGAACCGTACCGGTACGGGCTGACCAGGGTTGACTGTTTCGATACACCCTAAGGACCGTACCGATGCAATTAATTTTCCAGATTCTAGTGTTGACTTTCCGTATCGATACGCCCTTTGACGTATCGATACGATACGTTGACCGTGGTTGACTATGTCCAAATATGCATATCCGTATCGATATTCCATCGACCGTATCGATACGCCCTACATTAAAATGACAGATTTGCTCTGGTTTTAGTCTGATTTAACCTACCAAACGATGTCCAAATGCAATGGAATTTTACCAGCAAGTTGTTAATACCTATTTCTTCCAGGATGCAAAATTTCATAGTCGTTCGAATCCATTTCCTACATTTTCAACTTTTTAGCCACTTAAGACAATTTTCACCAAACTTAGCATTTACTAAAAGTCATTTTAGGCCTTTTAAGCATTCTCATAACATACATGGCATACATACATCAAAATACATATAAGTGACTGTTGCAACAACTATGCCACCATTCTAGGAGTATGAAGGGAACTATACATTACTTTAGCCCTTGAAAGACTTGCCAAAAACTTCGATAAAGTTGTCCGATCTCTCAACAACTTTGCTTAACCTAAAAATGCATGAAGGTGAATGCATTAGACATACTTTGCCTAGTGAGGTAGTTGTAAATAATGTCAATAATCAATATGCATTCAAATGCATGCTTTATCAATAATCCAATGGCAGTATATTCATGTTCAATAACAATGCAACATTAGCAAATAACTACACGTCAATATTCAATATCAATGATTCATTTAGTTCAATTATAACCCTTGGATTAATCAAGATAGTGGATATGCAGATTCCTACTCCTCGCCAAATCAATAATGGTCTAGTCCCTCTGCCTCGCCAAATAAACAACAAAACATCTGTAACACCCCTTACCTAGTTTAGGAGTAAACTGGCCAAGGAGTGTTAATCAAGCAAACAAGAATTCAAGCCATTTAAAAACTTTTGAAACTCATCCCTATTAGATGAGTTACTTGTCTAGCAAGAAACCACAACTACCAACTTTAACAAGCAACAACAACATGAACATGCTTCTCAAACATTATAGGTGACCACTTTTAATTAACCAACTTCAGCCTACAATCAAGGATGCTTACTACATTTTTAATTTAAACAATTAAGCATGGTATTCGAACGAGCATCTACATTAAGGCATATTCATCAGTAAATTCTCATGTCCAAACGCGCAACTTCGTACCATTTCAAGATAATATTCAAACATGGTTTCGCTGTCATACTCATGTCAAGTTAACCAAGCATGATCTTCTAGCATTTTACATTCAAGGCAAAGATGCATACTTGGTTACTAAATGTGGCCGCGTTTGCATTCATTCGAATCATATCACCATAAACATGCCTTCAAGCAAGCTTAACATCATCTAGAAAAACATGACTAACTTAGCATGACCTTAATTACTTCAGATAGAAACAACCTATCAACCAAAAGATCAATTCGAATAGGGCATTCAAGAGTTAAGCACATAGTATCCCATTGTCAAGCACATTCGAATATAACTACATCATGTAAATCAAGTACCATTTCCCACATTCAACATGTCAACCATTAACGAACTAGTCTTTACAATCTTTTAAGATCAAGGTCATATATATATATATATATATATACAACTTAAAAACCAAGAAAAATGCATGATCTAGCTTAACTATGTACATATCTAGGTGCCACCAACTAAGAGTAATATAAAACAAGTATGGATTCATACTTTAGCTCTTGCTTGTGTTTGCTTCGAGCTTAAGAAAACAGACTTTAGGATCAAGTAACCTCTTTAAAGCACTTTTAACCTGTAGTTTGGGAAGAAAGGAAACAAGAGTGATAAGTACAAAAGTACTTAGTGAGGTAGCAACTATTACTAACCAACTTTCAAGATTTGTATCATTTAATCAAGTATAAACCTAGCTAGGGTTTGTAACATGTGAAGTCAAGTCTAGCTTAAGGTTTTGAGCATTTCAAGTCAAGCATGTAGTCATGTAATCATGTATAGCTATTACCATTTATGCATATCATTTCAAGCACAAGCACATACAATGAGAATCTTAAGCTCAAACCATCTATATCATTTCACACTTCCATCACAATTCGAATAGCATATCAACAAGAGGATCATTTTCAATTCAAGTTTAATCAAGTATCAAGTGAAGACAAGAAGCATGTTCAAGTATAACAATTCAAGTATAGTCACATCTCATTTCATGTATTCATTCGAGTATCATGTAAATAAGCCAATTCAAGTGTTATATCAAGTAACATTTAAGCTTTATGCTATTTTTCTTTCTTGCTTAATTTACTTTAGATTAGGCCTTGGTACCTAGAGTGTTCATCTTTTTTAAAACATTCCATTAAATATGTATATATACATAAGTAAAACAGTCCATGGTGACTTTTAATTTGTTCAAATATGTCAATTATACATGTTTACACACAATTACAAGTAGAAGAGTCCATGGCATCATTACTCTAAAGTAGATTTCATATCACGTACACACCTTTAATTGATTGAGCTTACAAGTCTACTCAGCAATTATATAACATGTATTTACACATAATAGACATGTCTAACAAGCATCAATTATCTACACAAGAGCATACATAAAGCATGTATTTGCACACAACATATGCGTATACAATCACAAAGGCATTCAAATTATTAAATGTACTTGTGCACAAGAAACATATACTTAAACGTGTATATTCATATATATATTTTCTCATGAGCATTCGAGTTAAGATATACATGTGAACAAGTCACTTTCAAAGCATGTTCATATATATATATATTTATAGGCAATCGGACATAACATATGATAAACATGGGTTTCTTCTCTCATAAGTGATTAAATTAATTCGGTACTTTAGGCGTAATCTATGTGTTGACTCTAGAGTTGGTTTAGGAATCAAATCAAATATCATTCGTGAACTAGTTACTTCAATAGCAACCAATCGAATAGCATAGTCCAATTATTAGATCAAGTTTCATGAAATCGAGTAATTCTATTCAAGGTTTGTAGCATCCGAATTGAGCATGAAATAATATAGCCATGTATCTAGACAATATTTGGTAATTATTCTTACATAATTCAAAAGCAACAAGCAAGAAATCTAGTATCAACCAAGTTGATCATGAAGTATTTCATTATCTCTTTCGAGTAGTATGATAAGCAATGGACATGGATCATAGTTCAAGTTTACATGCCAAGTATCAAGTATTTTCAAGTAGCAAGCATTTCAAGTGGCAAATCATACAATACAAGGTCCAAGCATAGGCAATTATCATTTCAAGAGTTTCATGCCAAGAATCAAGCATTACAAGTCAAGCAATTCGAGTATTTCAAGGATTCATGTCAAGTGATTCAAGTGTTCAAGATTTCTTGTCAAGTCATTTAAGTATTTCAAGATATAATTCAAGTATTCAAGATTTTCTTATTCAATTTCTCAATAAGGTTCATATCTTTTTAACATGTTTGCCTTGGATCACAATTGGTCATGAATAACATTGGTCTGTGTTTGACCATAAAGGTCCAAGAGATACTTAGCTCAAAGTACATAGTAATGGCAAATATCAGGAACATGTAATCCTATACTTCTCACTATCCAACCAACTGTCACCAATCTCTGTACAACTCTCTCGTTACCTCCAACTGTCGCCAATAACATATTACATGTCATGGGGCGTACCCCTGAGCTGTGGCTCATGGACCGTAGTCCCAAATATACCATGCATCATACCATTGTATCCAAGGACTTCCATTGTAGACAATTTCAGTCTTTTTTAATCACTAAGCTTTTATTAGATAGGTATTCTTATACTTTAAAGCTTGTCGTTGTTCTTATGTTTTATGCTTTCATGCTCTAGTCGAGACAATTCATATTCGATAATTACATTCAAGCAAGTTTTAGCAATATCATGCTTAGCCCTTAGGCTAGTTGAGCCTTAGCTTTTCAATTTCGTTTCACGTTTTCATGTGTTTCATGTTCAAGGAAATATATTTCATGTTCAAGGGTTATATTTAAGCAAGTATTTCAAGATCGAGCTTAGCCCTTAGGCTAGTTGAGCCATAGCTCTTCAATTCACAAGTTTACTTGTTACTCACGTAAGCAATTCAATTTATATGCCATTTTTAAGCATCTAGTCATGTCTTTATATTCATGATTTATATCACTTTTAAGCTAGAAATTCGAATGAATACATTCAAGACAAGAAATCAAGTATTTCGAATAGGTCACGTTTCAAGTACAAGGATTCAAGCATTTCAATTAGCAAGCATTTCAAACATTTCAAGTGACAAGCTTTTCAAATAGCAGGCATTTCAAACATTTCAAGTGACAAGCTTTTCAAGCATTTCAAGTAGTAGGCATTTGAATAAGTCAATCCAAGGCATGGACTCGTACATTTGTTTTCACTTTTCTTTCTACTTAATTTATCAATTTTCATGCTATCACTTAAACATAATTTTAATTTAGTCCCATCTTCCCTTTTTACTCATATTCAAGTTAAATAATGTTCATTATCATGGCATATCAATAACAAGAAAATAGTCATGCATATTTGGTTAGGACCTAAGTCCTAACCCTATTGTAAACTACACTCACAATACTCCAAGCTAGCTTATTTGTCTTGGATCCAATTTCTTTTGTGTTTGCCACTAGCTTGGCCACTCTTTTCTTCCTCCACAAGGTTTACTCCTTTCTCTAACAATCCTTACAAGTGAACACATGTTAAACAAGGTACATTGAGTATGATAATTATCTATCTCAAGCAGTCCAATATATTTTCACAATTACTTATCATTGCAACAATGTTAACACATTATATGTATAAAATAGACAACACATTCATATACATATATTACTACTCATTTCCAACATTGTTTACATTTTAATTTGGGCAGAAACAAGGCAGTAACTAAACTGTCCAAGCTGTTTATAAAATAGTTTACAAAACTATCCTAAACACCTAGATTGTTGCTGCCATGCAGCTTGTGCAATGTTTACTTTAACATGCATAACTTTCATTTTGTACGTTGGAATTTCAATTGGTTTATACCGTTAGAAAGCTAACTTAATTGTATTTCTAACCATATAGGCCTTGCAATTTATTTCTTTTCCAATTAGTACAGTTTTTTAGCTTAAAGACAGACCAATTGTATCATTGGACAGTTTGCACTGTCCCTAGATTTTCATTTCTAAAATCTATTTTACAATCCAGAATTCCATTTCATTTGTTTCTAATGAAGGTAGACATATTAAGGTTACATTCATATAAATTTCAGCCCTTAAATCAATTCATACAATTTATAGTGAATTTTCAAAGTTGTTGCCCAGAACAGAGTTTTCTGGGAATATTTCACTAGGCTTGATTTTAGCTTCATTATTCACTTAGATGATACTTCTAACATGTTAATTCAACTTATATACATACATACTCATACAAGTCTAGCTCAGTTCAACTCACCTATCAATGTGATCAGAATAGAGCATTTTATGCAACCCAACATGTTTACACAATCTTCAACTAACAATGTGATCAAAACAGTTTCATTCCATGTTACATTCAAATCATACCAATTTAGTACCTAAATTCCAGCAACCATATACATTCTTCTTAGCAATTTGATCACAACACTCAAAATTTACAAGAATCTTAGAGCTAACATCACTATAACATTCAGAACAATTATCTTATTCAAATTAGGCATCAATAACATCAAAATTTCCATATTCAAGCATTCTATTTCAATCATCCAAATCTATAACATGTGGGAATCAAGAATTATACCTTCTCCTAAGCTAATCTGATCAAGACTAAATCAATAACATGAATTTGAAGATGATCTTATGAAGCTTTCTCTCAAACTCTCCCTCTCTCTCTATGAAGGTTCGGCCATGGCAAGTAACAAGATGAAGAAGATGATATTTCTTTTGCACAATTATGATTCCAACTAGCCGGCCATTGCATCTCCTCTTGCCACATGTGTGATAACCTTGCCACATGTATTCCACTATCTCATAATGTTTTAATTACACATGCAAGTTATTGCTTATTCTTGTTTCAACTTGGTCCTTTTAATTTGGCACTCTAACTTGTTGGCTATAACATTTTAGTCCTTTAGACATTAGCTATCTTTTCTTCCTTTTTATTTCAATTTGATCCTAGACTTAATTTGTCTAATAAGGGTAATTCTATAACAATTTTACTAGTACCAATTTGTAGTATACTCCTAAGCCCATTTTTGGGATATTACAATTTGAATTACATCAAATTAATGTCAAAGTTTTAGGCTGCAATTTGGGGTATTACAATTCCTCCCCCTTAAAAGAAATTCGCCCTCGAATTTCTTTGATGATGAAGGACTGTCATTACCAAGTTCAGAATATTTTCTACATACTTTGAATTTGTCAAATAAAGAAAACAAATGTATTGGTTACAAACTACCAATGCAATCAAGAACTCGAACTCCTTGGTGACACACTAGACTTATGACAATGCAGTGAGTCCATGTTTAGTCCGAGAATCGACTAAACCATGCTATGATACCAATAATTGTAACACCCTTAACCGATTTAGGAGTAAACCGGCCAAGGAGTGTTAATCAAGCAAACAAGAATTCAAGCCATTTAAAATTTTTTGAAACTCATCCCTATTAGATGAGTTACTTGTCTAGCAAGAAACAATGACTAGCAACTTTAACAAGCAACAACAACATGAACATGCTTCTCAACCATTATAGGTAACCACTTTTGATTAACAAACTTCATCCTACAATCAAGGATGCTTACTACATTTTATTTTATGCAATTAAGCATGGCATTCGAACGAGCATCTACATTAAGGCATATTCATTAGTAAATTCTCATGTCCAATATGCGCAGCTTTGTACCATTTGAAGACAATATTCAAACATGGTTTCGATGTCATACTCATGTCAAGTTAACCAAGCATGTTCTTCTAGCATTTTACATTCAAGACAAGGATGCATATAATGTTGGTTACTAAACGTGGTCGCATTTGCATTCATTCGAATCATATCACCATAAACATGCCTTCAAGCAAGCTTAACATCATCTAGAAAAATATGACTAATTTATCATGACCTTAATTACTTGAGCTATAAACAACCTATCAACCAAAATATCAATTTGAGTAGGGCATTCAAGAGTTAAGCACATAGTATCCCATTGTTAAGAACATTCGAATATAACAAGATAATGTAAATCAAGTACCATTTACCACATTCAACATGTCAAGCATTAACGAACTAGTCTTTACAATCTTTTAAGATCAAGGTCAAATATATATACAACTTACAAAACAAGAAAAATCCATGATCTAGCTTAACTATGTACATATCTAGGTGCCACCAACTAGGAATAATACAAAACAAGTATGGATTCATACTTTAGCTCTTGCTTGTGTTTGCTTCGAGCTTAAGAAAACAGACTTCAGGATCAAGTAACCTCTTTGAAGCACTTTTAACCTGTAGTTTGGGAAGAAAGAAAACAAGAGTGATAAGTACAAAAGTACTTAGTGAGGTAGCAACTATTACTAACCATCTTTCAAGATTTGTATCATTTAATCAAGTATAAACCTAGCTAGTGTTTGTAACATGTGAAGTCAAGTCTAGCTTAAGGTTTCGAGTATTTCAAGTCATTCATGTAGTCATTTAATCATGTATAGCTATTACCATTTATGCATATCATTTCAAGCACAAGCACATACAATGAGAATCTTAAGCTCAAACTATCTATATCATTTCATACTTCCATCACAATTCGAATAGCATATCAACAAGAGGATTGTTTTCAGTTCAAGTTTAATCAAGTATCAAGTCAAGATAAGAAGCATGTTCAATTATAACAATTCAAGTATAGTCACATCTCATTTCATGTATTCATTCGAGTATCATGTAAACAAGAAAATTCAAGTATTATATCAAGTAACATTTAAGCTTTATGCTATTTTTCTTTATTGCTTAATTTACTTTAGATTAGGCCTTGGTACTTAGAGTGTTCGTCTTTTTTAAAACATTCCATTAAATGCAAATATATACATAAGCAAAACAGTCCATGGTGACTTTTAATTTGTTCAAATCTGTCCATTATACATGTTTACACACAATTACAAGTAGAATAGTCCATGGCATCATTACTCTAAAGTAGATTTCATATCACGTACACACGTTTTAATCAATTGAGCTTACAAGTCTACTCAGCAATTATATAACATGTATTTATACTTAATAGACATGTCTAACAAGCATCAATTATCTACACAATATGTCCACACAAGAGCATACATAAAGCATGTATTTGCACATAGCATATGCGTATACAATCACAAAGGCATTCAAATTATTGAATGTACATGTGTACAAGAAACATATACTTAAACGTGTATATTCATATATATATATATATATATATATATATATATATATATATATATATATATATATATATATATATATATATATTTTCTCATGAGCATTCGAGTTAAGATATACATGTGCACAAGTCACTTTCAAAGCATGCTCATATATGTATTTATAGGCAATCGAACATAACATATGATAAACAAGGGTTTCTTCTCTCATAAGTGATTAAATTAATTCGGTAGTTTAGGCGTAATCCATGTGTTGACTCTAGAGTTGCTTTAGGAATCAAATCAAATATCATTCGTGAACTAGTTACTTCAATAGCAACCAATCGAATAGCAAAATCCAATTATTAGACCAAGTTTCATGAAATCAAGTAATTCTATTCAAGGTTTGTAGCATCCGAATTGAGCATGAAATCATATAGCCATGTATCTAGACAGTATTTGGTAATTATTCATACCATAATTCAAAAGCAACAAGCAAGAAATCTAGTATCAACCAAGTTGATCATGAAGTATTTCATTATCTCTTTCGAGTAGTATGATAAGCAATGGACATGGATCATAGTTCAAGTTTACATGCCAAGTATCAAGTATTTTCAAGTAGCAAGAACTTCAAGTGGAAAGCACTTCAAGTGGCAAAACATACAATCAAGGTCCAAGCATATGCAATTATCATTTCAAGAGTTTCATAACAAGAATCAAGTATTACATGTCAAGCAATTCAAGTATTTCAAGGATTCATGTGAAGTGATTCAAGTGTTCAAGATTTCTTGTCAAGTCATTAAGTATTTCAAGATATAATTCAAGTATTCAATATTTTCTTTTGAATTTCTTATTCAATTTCTCAATAAGTTTCATATATTTTTAACATGTTTGCCTTGGATCACAATTGGTCATGAATAACATTGGTCTGTGTTTTACCATAAAGGTCCAATAGATACTTAGCTCAAAGCACATAGCAATGGCCAATATCGGGAACATGTAATCCTATACTTCTCTCTATCCAACCAACTGCCGCCAATCTCCGTACAACTCCCCCGTTACCTCCAACTGTCGCCAATAACATATTACATGTAATGGGCCGTACCCCTGAGCTGTGGCTCGTGGACCGTAGTCCCAAGTATACCATGCATCATACCATTGTATCCAAGGACTTCCATTGTAGACAATTTAATTCTTTTTAATCTTTAAGCTTTTATTAGAGAGGTATTCTTAGACTTTAAAGCTTGTCGTTCTTCTTATGTTTTATGCTTTCATGCTCAAGTCCAGACAATTCATATTCGAGAATTACATTCAAGCAAGATATAGCAATATCGTGCTTATCCCTTATGCTAGTTGTGCCTTAGCTCTTCAATTTTGTTTCACGTTTTCATGTGTTTCATGTTCAAGGCAATATATTTCATGTTCAAGGATTATATTTAAGCAAGTATTTCAAGATCGAGCTTAGCCCTTAGGCTAGTTGAGCCTTAGCTCTTCAATTCACATGTTTACGCCATTTTTATGCATCTAGTCATGCCTTTATATTCATGATTTATATCACTTTTACAAGTATTTATATCATAAGATCAATTCTAAGCAAGAAATTCTAATGAATACATTCAAGACACGGAATCAAGCATTTCGAATAGGTCACGTTTCAAGTACAAGGATTCAAACATTTCAATTAGCAAGCATTTCAAACATTTTAAGTGACAAGCTTTTCAAATAGCAAGCATTTCAAGTAGTAGGCATTCGATTAAGACAATCCAAGGCATGGATTCGTACATTTGTTTTCACTTTTCTTTCTACTTAATTTATCTATTTTCATGCTATCACTTAAACATAATTTTAATTTAGTTCCATCTTCCCTTTTTACTCATATTCAAGTTAAATTAAGTTCATTATCATGGCATATCAATAACAAGAAAATAGTCATACATATTTGGTTAGGACCTAAGTCCTAACCCTATTGTAAACTACACTCACAATACTCCAAGCTAGCTTATTTCTCTTGGATCCAATTTCCTTTGTGTTTGCCACTAGCTTGGCCACTCCTTTCTTCCTCCACAAGGTTTACTCCTTGCTCTAACAATCCATACAAGTGAACACATGTTAAACAAGGTACATTGAGTATGATAATTATCTATCTCAAGCAGTCCAATATATTTTCACAATTACTTATCATTGCATCAATGTTAACACATTATATGCATAAAACAGACAACACATTCATATACATATATTACTACTCATTGAAAACATTGTTTACATTTCAATTTGGGCAGAAACAGGGCAGTAACTAAACTGTCCAGACAGTTTATAAAACAGTTTACAAAACTATCCTAAACACCTAGATTGCTGCTGCCAGGCAGCTTGTGCATTATTTACTTAAACATGCATAACTTTCATTCCGTACGTTGGAATTTGAAATAGTTTATACCGTTAGAAAGCTAACTTAATTGTATTTCTAGCAATATAGGCCTTGCATTTTATTTATTTGCCAATTAATACAGTTTTTTAGCTTAAAGACAGACCAATTGTATCACTGGACAGTTTGCAATTGTCCCTAGATTTTCATTTCTAAAATCCATTTTACAATCCAGAATTCCATTTCGTTTGTTTCTAATGAAAATATACATATTAAGTTTCCAGCCCTTAATTCAATTCATACAATTTATAGATAATTTTCAAAGTTGCTGCCCAGAACAAAGTTTTCTGGGCAGATTTCACTAGGCTTGATTTTAGCTTCATTATGCACTTAGATGATACTTCTAACATGTTAATTCAACTTATATACATACTCATACAAGTCTAGGTCAGTTCAACTCACCTATCAATGTGATCAAAACAGAGCATTTTGTGCAACCAAACATGTTTACACACTCTTCAACTAGCAATGTGATCAAAACAGTTTCATTCCATGTTACATTAAAATCATACCAATTTAGTACCTAAATTTCCAGCAACCATATACATTCTTCTTAGCAATTTGATCACAACACTCAAAATTTCAAGAATCTTAGAGCTAACATCACTATAACATTCATAACAATCATCCTATTCAAATTTGCATCAATAACATCAAAATTTCCAGATTCAAGCATTCTATTTCAATCATCCAAATCTATAATATGTGGGAATCAAGAATTATACCTTCTCCTAAGCTAATTTGATCAAGACTAAATCAAGAACATGAATTTGAAGTTTATCCTATGAAGCTTTCTCTCAAACTCTCCCTCTCTTTCTATGAAGGTTTGGCCATGGCAAGTAACAAGATGAAGAAGATGATATTTCTTTTGCACAATTTTGATTCCAACTAGTCGGCCATTACATCTCCTCTTGCCACATTTGTGATAACCTTGCCACATGTATTCCACTATCTCATAATGGTTTAATTACACATGCAAGTTATTGTTTTATTCTTGTTTCAACTTGGGGTATTACAATTCCTCCCCCCTTAAAAGAAATTCGCCCTCGAATTTCTTCGATGATGAAGGACTGTCATTACCAAGTTTAGAATATTTTTACATACTCTGAATTTGTCAAATAAAGAAAACCAATGTATTGGTTACAAACTACCAATACAATCAAGAACTCAAACTCCTTGGTGGCACACTAGACTTATGACAATGCAGTGAGTCCATGTTTAGTCCGAGAATCGACTAAACCATGCTATGATACCAATAATTGTAACACCCTTACCCGATTTAGGAGTAAACCGGCCAAGGAGTGTTAATCAAGCAAACAAGAATTCAAGCCATTTAAAAAATTTTGAAACTCATCCCTATTAGATGAGTTACTTGTCTAGCAAGAAACCATGACTAGCAACCTTAACAAGCAACAACAACATGAACATGCTTCTCAACCATTATAGGTAACCACTTTTGATTAACAAACTTCATCCTACAATGAAGGATACTTACTACATTTTTATTTTATACAATTAAGCATGGCATTCGAACGAGCATCTACTTTAAGGCATATTTATTAGTAAATTCTCATGTCCAATATGCGCAGCTTTGTACCATTTGAAGACAATATTCAAACACGGTTTCGATGTCATACTCATGTCAAGTTAACCAAGCATGTTCTTCTAGCATTTTACATTCAAGACAAGGATGCATATAATGTTGGTTACTAAACGTGGTCGCATTTGCATTCATTCGAATCATATCACCATAAACATGCCTTCAAGCAAGCTTAACATCATCTAGAAAAACATGACTAACTTATCATGACCTTAATTACTTGAGCTATAAACAACCTATCAACCAAAATATCAATATGAATAGGGCATTCAAGAGTTAAGCACATAGTATCCCATTGTTAAGAACATTCGAATATAACAAGATCATGTAAATCAAGTACCATTTCTCACATTCGAATATAACAACATGTCGAGCTTATCCCTTAGGCTAGTTGAGCCTTAGCTCTTCAATTCACAAGTTTACTTGTTACTCAAGTAAGCAATTCAAATTATACGCCATTTTTATGCATCTAGTCATGTCTTTATATTCATGATTTATATCACTTTTACAAGTATTTATATCATAAGAGCAATTCTAAGCAAGAAATTCTAATGAATACATTCAAGACACTGAATCAAGCATTTCGAATAGGTAACGTTTCAAGTACAATGATTCAAACATTTCAATTAGCAAGCATTTCAAACATTTCAAGTGACAAGCTTTTCAAATAGCAAGCATTTCAAGTAGTAGGCATTCGATTAAGTCAATCCAAGGCATGGATTCGTACATTTGTTTTCACTTTTCTTTCTACTTAATTTATCTATTTTCATGCTATCACTTAAACATAATTTTAATTTAGTTCCATCTTCCCTTTTTACTCATATTCAAGTTAAATTAAGTTCATTATCATGGCATATCAATAACAATAAAATAGTCATGCATAGTTGGTTAGGACCTAAGTCCTAACCCTATTGTAAACTACACTCACAATACTCCAAGCTAGCTTATTTGTCTTGGATCCAATTTCCTTTGTGTTTGCCACTAGCTTGGCCACTCCTTTCTTCCTCCACAAGGTTTACTCCTTGCTCTAACAATCCATACAAGTGAACACTTGTTAAACAAGGTACATTGAGTATGATAATTATCTATCTCAAGCAGTCCAATATATTTTCACAATTACTTATAATTGCAACAATGTTAACACATTATATGCATAAATTAGACAGCACATTCATATACATATATTACTACTCATTTCCAACATTGTTTACATTTCAATTTGGGCAGAAAAAGGGCAGTAACTAAACTGTCCAAACTGTTTATAAAAGAGTTTACAAAACTATCCTAAACACCTAGATTGCTGCTGCGAGGCAGCTTGTGCACTGTTTACTTAAACATGCATAACTTTCATTTCGTACGTTAGAATTTAAATTGGTTTATACCGTTAGAAAGATAACTTAATTGTCTTTATAGCAATATAGGCCTTGCATTTTAGTTATTTGCCAATTAATACAGTTTTCTAGCTTAAAGACAGACCAATTGTATCACTGGACAGTTTGCACTGTCCCTAGATTTTCATTTCTAAAATCGATTTTACAATCCAGAATTCCATTTCGTTTGTTTCTAATGAAAATAGACATATTAAGTTTCCATTCATATAAATTTCAGCCCTTAATTCAATTCATACAATTTAGAGTGAATTTTCAAAGTTGCTGCCCAGAATAAAGTTTTATGGGCAGATTTCACTAGGCTTGATTTTAGCTTCATTATGCACTTAGATGATACTTCTAACATGTTAATTCAACTTATATACATACTCATACAAGTCTAGGTCAGTTCAACTCACCTATCAATGTGATCAAAACAGAGCATTTTATGTAACCAAACATGTATACACGGTCTTCAACTAGCAATGTGGTCAAAACAGTTTCATTCCATGTTACATTCAAATCATACCAATTTAGTACCTAAATTTCCAGCAACCATATACATTCTTCTTAGCAATTTGATCACAACACTCAAAATTTCAAGAATATTAGAGCTAACATCACTATAACATTCATAACAATCATCCTATTCAAATTAGGCATCAATAACATCAAAATTTTCAGATTCAAGCATTCTATTTCAATCATCCAAATCTATAACATGTGGGAATCAAGAATTATACCTTCTCCTAAGCTAGTTTGATCAAGACTAAATCAAGAACATGAATTTGAAGTTGATCCTATGAAGCTTTCTCTCAAACTCTCCCTCTCTCTCTATGAAGGTTCGACCATGGCAAGTAACAAGTTGAAGATGATATTTCTTTTGCACAATTTTGATTCCAACTAGCCGGCCATTACATCTCCTCTTGCCACATGTGTGATAACCTTGCCACATGTATTCCACTATCTCATAATGGTTTAATTACACATGCAAGTTATTGTTTTATTCTTGTTTCAACTTGGTCCTTATAATTTTGCACTCTAACTTGTTGGCTATAACATTTTAGTCCTTTAGACATTAGCTATCTTTTCTTCCTTTTTATTTCAATTTGATCCTAGACTTAATTAGTCTAATAAGGGTAATTCTATAACAATTTAACTAGTACCAATTTGTAGTATACTCCTAAGCCCATTTTTGGGATATTACAATTTGAATTACATCAAATTAATGTCAAAGTTCTAGGCTGCACTTTGGGGTATTACAACATCCCTCCGCCTCGCCAATATAAAGGTTGTAGCACAAGGACCGTAGTCCACCCGTACCAATGAGCTCATAAATCATATGACATGCCAATTGTATCCAAAGTCCACTCGAATCCAAGGTCCAATGATTTAAGCCAATATTCAACATAATATCAATAACAATAAGTTCAATGATTTCAATGACAATAAATTGACCCTTAGGTCCATTTCAATAATTCGGTGACAATATCAATAACTTCCATAATTCGGTGGCAATGATCAATATCAATGACAATATTTCAATACTTAATGTCCAATGGTTAATGATGACAATGATCTTTCTAATGCTATGCCAATGTTCATATTCAATGCTTAGATGTAAATTATCAATATTCAATTGTTCAATGTCTATGATCAATATCCGATGATTCAATATCAATGTCCCATGTTCGATGAATGATGTCAATAAATAATTCGATGAGGAAGCTTACCGTAGCTTACCAACTCATCCTTAGAAGGGGTTCAATGCAATGACCTTAAAAATCCGATTTTTGCTATATCATATTCAATGAAAATGAAACCCGGAGAGGCACCTAGCCTAATCCTGAGACTCCAACTACACTCACCTTGATTTTTGAAGCTCTTAAGGCTCCCAAATTACAATTTCTTTGTTCCTAGACTTCGATGGAGATGATGGAACTTCCTCCAACACTTGAGCTAGGCATAATTTTGGAGAAATAGTTAGGATCAAAACTGTTGATTCAAAATCAATATTCAAGCTTAATAAAGCTTGTAGACAACATTAGTTCCATGGAATTAAACTTATGATACATGGGTTCAACTTCAACTTTCAAGACCTAATCTTGAAATTAAACTTCAGATATCCATAGAATCAACAAATTGTTTGAGGGGTTTAACTCACCAATCCAAGAGCTTTAATTTGATGATTTGAAATCAAAGAAACTCCAGGGATTGAAGTGAGGTGTTTGCTTGAGCTTAGGGAAGAAGATGACTATGGTGGTGCTAGCTTAATTAGCTTGGTGAAAGTTGGGAGAAAGATGAGAGAAAGTTTGGCTAATAGTCTCGGTTTACTATCCAAATGATTCTCATCCTTTTCAACTTTCCAAAACCTATCAACCATGCATTATCCTCCTCATTATTGGTTGCCTCCCAAGCCTCCATTAGGAAGCTTTCCTAACTTAGGAGGTAACCTTGGAATGAATTTAAAATTCCAATTTGCTTATCCCCTTTTTATCATCCATGATTATGTCATATTCTATGAAAATTTCACCACCCTTTCACGTGAATAAAGCCAAGCAGAGTGGTGATTCACACCTAAATTTTTTCAAATTACGAGGATAGTCCTTCAACTTTCCAAAGTTTGCACTTTTATCCCCAAACTTTCAAATTTCACAATTTAGTAACCAAAATAACTTTCAATTCTTTCAAAGAGGTCCAAAATCAATAATTAAACTCAATTGCAGTTTATTACATTACAATTGAGGACAATAAAGAAGTCGATACATTGATTGGACCATTACGGTACAAAATTTCCGATTCGAGGTTTTAGAATTATACAATTTAATCTCAATTTTAGAACTTTTACTCGGTTAAAATTCCAACAGGTCCACTGTAAAGCCCATTTAGACATGCTCACTTTAAACCCCAACAAAACGTTCGAAAAATAAGATTAAATCACATTTTATGACTTAAAATATTTATTTATGAGCTTTTGAGCATGATTATATAGCTTAACCTAATTTTTAGAACTTTTTACTCGATAAAATTCCAACGGGTCCACTATAAAGCCCATTTTGACATGCACACCTTAAACCCCAACCAAACGAACGAAAAATAAGATTAAATCACATTTTATAAATTAAAATATTTAGTTATGGGTTATTGAACATGATTATATAGCTTAACCACTTTTTTAGAAATTTTTACTCGGTTAAAATTCCAACGCGTCCACTATAAAGCCCTTTAGACATGCACGCCTTAAAACCCAACAAAATGGTTGCAAAATAAGATTAAACTAAATTTTATGAATTAAAATAATTAGTTATGGGCTTTTGAATATGATTATACGGCTTAACCTCAATTTTAGAACTTTTTACTCGGTTAAAATTCCAACGGGTTCACTGTAAAGCTCATTTAGACATGCAACCCTTAAACCCAACATAACGGCAGAAAAATAAGATTAAATCATATTTTATGGCATGAATTATTTATTTATGGGCTTTTGAACGTGATTATATAGCTTGACCTCTTTTTCAGAAATTTTTATTTGGTTAAAATTCCAACGGGTCCACTGTAAAGCCCATTTACACATGCACGCCTTAAACCCAACAAAACGGCCACAAAATAAGATTAAATCAAATTTCATGAGTAAAAATATTTGATTATGGGCTTTTGAATATGATTATATAGCTTAACCTCATTTTAAGAACTTTTTACTCGGTTAAAATTCCAACGGGTCCACTATAAAGCCCATTTAGACATTCACGCCTTAAACCCCAACAAAACAGATGAAAAATAAGATTAAATCACATTTTATGAATTAAAATATTTATTTATGGGTTTTTTAATATGATTATTTTGCTTAACCTCATTTTTAGAAACTTTTACTTAGTTAAAATTCTAATGGTCCACTATAAAGCCCATTTAGACATGCATGCCTTAAACCCCAACAAAACAGCCACAAATAAGATTAAATTAAATTTTATCAATTAAAATATTTGATTATAGGGTTTTGAATATGATTATATAGCTTAAGCTCTTTTTTAGAACTTTATACTCGGTTAAAATTCTAACGGTCCACTACAAAGCCCATTTACACATGTACACCTTAAACCACAACAAAACAAACGAAAAAATAAGATTAATCACATTTTATGAATTAAAATATTTAGTTATGGGTTTTTGAACATGATTATATAGCTTAACCTCTTTTTTAGAAATTTTTACTCTCATAAAATTCCAAAGGGTCCACTATAAAGCCCATTTAGACATGCACGCCTTAAAACCCAACAAAATAGCCGCAAAATAAGATTAATCAAAGTTTATGGATTAAAATATATAGTTATGGGCTTTTTAACATGATTATACAGCTTAAACCTCAATTTTAGAACTTTTTACTTGGTTAAAATTTCAACGGGTCCACTATAAGGCCCGTTTAGACATGCACACCTTAAACCCAACAAAATGGCCACAAAATAAGATTAAATCAAATTTTATGAGTTAAAATATTTGATTATGGGATTTTGAATATGATCTTATAGCTTAACCTCATTTTCAGAATTTTTACTCGGATAAAATTTTAACGGGTCCACTGTAAAGCCCATTTAGACATGCACGTCTTAAACCCAACAAAACAGATGAAAAATAAGATTAAATCAGATTTGTGACTTAAAATATTTATTTATGGGCTTTTGAACATGATCATATAGCTTAACCTCAATTTCAAAACTTTTTATTCAGTTAAAATTCCAATGGGTCCACTATAAAGCCCATTTAGACATGCACGCCTTAAACCTAACAAAACGGCCACAAAATAAGATTAAATCAAATTTTATGAGTTAAACTTTTTAATTAGGGGCTTTTGATTATGATTATATAGCTTAAGCTCAATTTATAAATTTTTACTCGGTTAAAAATGCAAAGGTCCACTATAGAGCCCATATTGACATGCACGCCTTAAACCCCAACCAAACGGACAAAAAATAAGATTAAATCACATTTTACGAGTTCAAATATTTAGTTATGGGTTATTGAACATGATTATATAGCTTAACCTCGTTTTTAGAAATCTTTACTCGGTTAAAATTCTAACGGGTCCACTATAAAGCCGATTTAGACATGCACGCCATAAAACCCAACAAAATGGCCGCAAATAATATTAAATCAAAACTTATAAATCAAAATATTTAGTTATGGGATTTTGAATATGATTATACGGCTTAAACTCAATTTTAGAACTTTTTACTCAGTTAAAATTCCAACGGGTCTACTGTAAAGTCCATTTAGACATGCAGGCCTTAAACCCCAATAAATGGTCGAAAAATAAGATTAAATCAAATTTTATAAGTTAAAATGCTTAATTATGGGCTTCTGAGTATGATTATATAGCTTAACCTCAATTTTAGAATTTTTTACTCGGTTAAAATTCCAACGGGTCGACTGAATAGTCCACTTAGACATGCATGCCTTAAACCCCAACAAAATGGCCAGAAAATAAGATTAAATAAAATTTCACAAATAAAATTATTTAATTACAAAGAAAAATATTTAATTAGGGCTTTTGAACTTGATTACATAGCTTAACCTCAATTTTTGAACTTTTTACTCTGTTAAAATTCCAACGGGTGCACTATAAAGCCTATTTAGACATGCACGCCTTAAAACCCTACAAAACGGATGAAAAATAAGATTAAGTCACATTTTATGACTTAAAATATTTATTTATGAGCTTTGAACATGATTGATTATATAGCTTAACTTCATTTTCAGAAATTTTTACTCGGTTAAAATTCCAACGGGTCCACTATAATGCCCATTTAGACATTGTCATGGGGGATTTTTGACCACCCAAAAAATTTAAAAATATTCTAATATTCACAGCTGATAAGTCTCGTAAACCCCCTTTCTTTACTTCGATTTTATATGTAAAACAAGAAAACAAAGTTTAATTTTTAAAAAAAATTCAGAACCCCTTTTCGATTTAGGTTTTTGATTCAAGATTTAAAACAAGGAAAAATTTTGCTTTTGATTCGAAAATAAAAATGTTGCTCTGGATTTTTTTATTTTGTTTCTTCCAAAAAGCCCCCTTTTACATTCTTCTTATGGGTTATATAACCCTTCAATTACAATCGAAAATGAAAACTCTCTCCCCCTCCTTTCATTGCAGACTCGAAATTATTAAAGAGTGGAGAAGATGAATCAGTTTTGGTAAAGGAGCAGAGCATGGGGATGGCCAAATGATATATGCATGAGTGGGATCAATTACTAATATTGGACACGAAGCTGAATTTGTTCGATGCAAACAATAAAATCCAAAACAATGCATGCATAGGAGGTCAAAAACGATGCATCTTGGACAAGAAATTGAATCTGTTTGTAAAGTCTGGAAAGTCAGCCAACTTGCGACGAGTTTTCGGATGGGATCCGGGCATTTCTGAGTCAAGTTGTCTTCTAACAAATTGTCTGTCATTCAGTTATCTTTCCAGCGCATCTTAAAACGCGTCAATCGGATATCAGGAACTCAAGATACGTTTAATTTACTAAAGACTGCGCATGCAGAAAACTGAATACGGGATTATTACGGGGTTTTGTAAAATTCAGCCCAAAAGCTAGCATATAAGGCTTTGGACGAATTAAACTTAGCCCAATATATTTAATATCATTTAAATTGATGTTTTTAGGGTTTTATATACTTTAGGAACCAGCCACCCAGCCCTTATCAGCTTATCACTTGCCTTATCACCCTATTCCTTGCCACACAAGCACAAGGAGTTTAAAGGCTGTTATTTTTTTAATTGGATTAGGTTTTCCTTGTTTTAGTAGAAGTTAAATTACTTTGTCTATCCTTCACCTATAAAATGATGAAGCCTCCATCATTGTAAGATAAATTTTCTTTGATTTATGAAATATTTAGTGAGTTTGTTTTTGCAAGTACTGATTACTTGTGCCTTCGAAGTCTTCTTCAACATATGTTCGACGAGTTCTTGTGAGGGAGATCATCTTCACACTCTTGCTTGCCTAGATAATCGCATCTAGGAGGGTGGGTTAGAGCCGCTTGAGGTTGCTTGCTTAGATAATTGAGTCTAAGGGGGTGCCGAGGACAAAACAACATCAACAATTCGCAAGCCATCTTCAACCTTCACACCATCTCCATAATTCTATAAACAAAGCTGGAATTTTCAGATTTGTTTTACCTATCCTTTTCTTAATCTTTTTTCATGTTTTTATTTATATTCTTATTTCTTATCATCTAATTCTTCATCTTGTATTTTTTTCTTTAAATTTCCAGCCTCGAATATGAAATTTTCAAGAAAAGCCCTTATCTTTTCTCTTGAATTTTCAGATCTGCCCATACTTTTCTTGATTGAGTCTAGAGCTCGTAGATCTTGCAACAACTTGATTGAAGGCTCCACATCTAAGATTGCGCTACTCTATTATTTGGTATCAAAGCCAAGTTGATTCTTGGCAAGAATTTTGGCGTTTTTGGGTGAAAATTAGGGAAAATTTGTAAAATTCAAACGAGTGAATTTTGAGCTGAAAATTTCCAGGACAGATCTACACCTCTGGAGGAGTCACCACATAAAAGTTCAAAATTCTTTGACATCGGGAATACCTCGAACAAAGTGGATCAAGTTTCAGCAAAATTAGGGTTTTTCCCATACTTTAACCCTATTTTCATTATTTTTTCTTCAATTTTCATTATTTTCAGTTTACTTACATTGTAAAAAGAAAGAAAAGAAAAGAAGAGAAATAAAAGCGAAGAAAAGTGAGAAACCTCATACCTAGCCATCAACCACCATCAAGAATCATCAAGACCAACATCATCAACCACCGCAAGCATCAATTAAAGTGGATACAAAATTAGATTTCTTCCTTCAAGTTGTTTCCGAGTTTTGGGGTTATCATCTTTCTAGACTAAATTTTTCTACTCTTAGTTTTTTAAGTTCTTTTGTTTTGCTTTTTCTTTCTTCTATTACGCCATTAACACCTTCTCTTTTCTGGTGTGAGTAGGACAACAGAGTTGCATTACAGTCCTTCTTTCTTGCAACTATTTTTAATTGGTGTCAAGCCTTTTCATTGGACTACTAGTACAATTAGGACTCATTGTTTGGATTAAACTCCGATTGTAACTTGTTGACTTGTGGTAGGAAGGTCTTTAAAGAGCACGAGATCGGTTTAATTGCCTTGCTAAATATTTATTCTTGGAGTGTTTAGTGAGATTTCTAGTTTTCTTTTGCTTTTTACCTTTTAAATCTGAGCATTTCAGGATGTCAGAAACGAGTCACGACGAAGAACCACATGAGGTGACTCTTCAAGAAGTTTTGGATACTCTCAATAAACTTGAACGTATTGTAACCTCATTGGCAACCAAGCTTGAGCACACTGATACAGTCATGACTGCAATCACTCAAATCATTAGGAGATTAGAAACCACTGCTATCGCAAGCGATACTGAGGAGCCTAAGCGTCCAAATCTTGTTCTCATTCAGAATAGACGCCAAAACCCCCTAAATAGGCATAATCATCGCATAGAACCGAGACGAGCAACAAACACCTTAGCCAAGCCAAAGATCACTGTACCACCTTTTCAAGGAAGGTATGACCCTGGTGTTTATTGTGACTGGGAAAATCAAGTTGATCTTCTATTCGAGCATTATCAATGTCCTGAAGAGGATCAAGTTCCACTGTTGACTCTCAAATTCACTGAATATGCATCCATTTGGTGGTCCCAATTAGTCCGCAATCGGCGTCTCAATAGAGAAGCCAAGATAACCTCATAGGGAGAACTTAAAAAATTCATACGAGAACGATTTGTTCTCCCATTATATCAACAAGAGATCAAACAAAAGTTACAAAGGATCTGACAAGGCTGGAGAACTGTTGATGAGTATCTCAAAGAAATGGAATCATTGATGCAAAAAGCTGACATACAAGAGGATGAAGAGGATACAATGACTAGGTTTATTATCTGACTCAATGACAACATTCTTGAGGTACTTGAACTAAAAACCTACTACACCCTTCAAGAGGCATTCCAATTCGCCATGACAATCGAAAAACGCATCAAAGATCGACAACGATATCGACAAAAGAATTATCACTATGACAGAGGTACCACTTAACCTTTATCTCATTCTAATTCTTCTAAACCTTTGCTCGACTCAAGTAGACCAAAGCAGAAAATTGAAACATCCAAGTCATTGGACAAAACCAAGACAAAAATCCCCATGTTGACAAAAAACACACAAACTCTCAAACAAGAGGATATCGATAATGAACACATTAGACAAGATGACAATTCTTCTAATCCCTCATGTGAAGTAGTAGGTCCACTTGCTATACTCTCATCACCTCCCCACAAAGAAAGCAAGTGTAATTCTAACTCTTCATTTGATTATTGTCCTATCATTCCGTTAGAAACACTTTCTCCTATACAGAAATTGTACAATGATGATAATTTTTGTGAGATGGATATGGGATGTGAGATACAAAAGACTGCGAGTAAAGAGGCCGAGAGTGAAAAAAGTCAAATTAATGGCCAAAAAATGGTGAGTGAAAATACATATGAGGTAAAAGCCACACAAAGCCCAAAAGAAAAAGACAAGGAAAAGAATGTGACGAGTGATTTTGTTTTGACTAATCATTACAAATGTTCGAGTAGTGTTGTCTTATTTTTTTAGGATTTTGTTGAACCATTGAGAGGAGCTCAATTAGATCACTCCACATACAACAAAGAAGCATTTTCAATTGAAGTTGATGATTGTTCTCTCATTCCCAATTCAGATTCGATGGCGAATCCTTTTGAGGAGTGGGGGAATGATACATGCATGAGCGAGGTCAATTACAAATATTGGACAAGAAGCTGAATTTGTTCGATGCAAACAATAAAATCCAAAACAATGCATGCATGGGAGGTCAAAAACGATGCATCTTGGACAAGAAATTGAATTTGTTTGTAAAGTCTGGAAAGTCAGCCAACTTGTGATGAGTTTTCAGATAGGATGCAGGCATTTCTGAGTCAAGTTGTCTTCTAACAAATTGTCCTTCATTCAGTTACCTTTCCAACACATCTTGAAACGTGTCAATCGGACATCAGGAACTCAAGATACGTTCAATTTACTAAAGATTGTGCATGCAAAAAACTGGATACGTGATTTTGTAAAATTCAGCCCAAAAGCTAACATATAAGGCTTTGGACGAATTAAACTTAGCCCAATATATTTAATATCATTTAAATTGATGTTTTTAGGGTTTTATATACTTTAGGAACTAGCCACCCAGCCCTTATCAGCTTACCACTTGCCTTATCACCCTATTCCATGCCACACATGGAGTTTAAAGGTTGTTATTTTTTATTATTTTTAATTAGATTAGGTTTTCCTTGTTTTAGTAGAAGTTAAATTACTTTGTCTATCCTTCACCTATAAAAAGGATGAAGCCTCCATCGTCGTAAGACAAATTTTCTTTGATTTATGAAATATTTAGTGAGTTTGTTTTTGCAAGTACTGATTACTTGTTCCTTCGAAGTCTTCTTCAACATAAGTTCGACGAGTTCTTGTGAGGGAGATCATCTTCATACTCTTGCTTGCCTAGATAATCGCATCTACGAGGGTGGGTTAGAGCCGCTTGAGGTTGCTTGCTTAGATAATTGAGTCTAAGAGGGTGTCGAGGACAAAACAACATCAACAATTCGTAAGCCATCTTCATCTTCAACCTTCACACCATCTTCCATAATTCCATAAACAAAGCTGGAATTTTCAGAATTGTTTTACCTATTTTTTTCTTAATCTTTTTTCATCTTTTTATTTATATTCTTATTTCTTATCATCTAATCCTTCATCTTGTCTTTTTTTCTTTAATTTTCTAGCCTCGAATCTGCAATTTTCAAGAAAAGCCCTTTTCTTTTCTCTTGAATTTTCAGATATGCCCATTGAGTCTAGAGCTCATAGTTCTTGCAACGACTTGATTGAAGGCTTCCAAATCCAAGATTGAGCTACTCTATCATCAGAGGTATGGGGAAAAGTATGGGTCTGGTCAAATTTGGTGATGGGTGGTGGTGGTAGTTGAGGGCATAGGGTTAGGGTTGTTTTATTTTTAGGGTTTATGGGGATTTAAATATTGAGTGATTATTTAGGGATTCAGTTTGATTGCTGGTGGTGGAGACGACGGTCGGAAGGTGAGCGACAACAGCGATGGCTGATAGTTTAGGTTAGGGTTAGGTTTTTTAAAATTAGGGTTTTATATTTGGGTCGGGTTAGGATTCAGGTTGGGTTGTTTTAATGGATTTTGGGTCAGATGGGTTATTTATATTTTGGGTTATATTTGGATATTGTAATGGGTTGGTTAAATGTGGGTAATGGGTGTATGGTTTTGGGCTAAGGCCCGGACAAAATTAGGGTCTTACAGCTGCCCCTCTTTGCTCATTGTTGTGTAACGACAATAGAGAAAGACTAAGAAAGACCCATTTTGTCTGGTCTTCTGGTCATCTTTCTTTTTGACGTATGTCTTCTTTCTTCGGTAGATCTTCTTTCTCTTTGAAGCAGATCTTCTTTCTTGACTTGGTCGATACACCTTATCACTTTTGGGGAAGCAAAATCTTCACAATAGGGGTTGTCTGTTGGGGAAGCAAAATGAGTGCAACTTGTTACATTATTGATGATGAAATATTTCTTAAAGAAAATTCGGAACCAGCTGCAACACCGACGAAGAGGCATGGTCTGCAAAATTTGATCCAGCTGCAACACTGACAAAGAGGCAGGATCGATGGATGATGGTTCTGATATATGATCCAGCTACAACTCTGACGAAGAGGCAGGATCAAAAGATTGAAAACGCAGTTTGATTTTCTTCTTTTTCTTTTCTCCTTCTTTTTCTTTTTTTCTTTTTTAAATTTTTTTGTTTTTGTTTTTTGTTTTGCCCTCATTTTTTGCTTTTTTTACTTTTTTGCTCTTCTCTTCATCTTTTTTTTTCATTCTTTTTTTCTTTTTTCTTTATTTTTTTTAGAATTTTTTTCTAACCATTGATAAAGATAAATAGTTGAAAGTCAGTAAACTTTGACCAAGCTACAATACCGACAAAGATACATGATCAAGAGTTAGTGGATTTTGGTATAGCTACAACACCAACGAAGAGGCAAGATCAAAAGTTAATAAATTTAGTTCAGCTACAACACCAACAGAGAGGCATAACTCAAAGTTAGATTTGACCAAGCTACAACACCGACGAAGAGGCAAGCTCTGAGGATTTGATCCAATTACAACTCTGATGAAGAGGCAAGATCGGAGGGTTGGTTTTTGCGATCAAGCTACAATTCTGACAAAAAGGCATGATCAGAATTTGGCAAATTTGGTTCAGCTACAACAACGACAATGAGGCGGAATCGAAAGTTTATAAAGTTGGATCTATCCACACCATCAACGAAGGGGTAAGATCATATTTAAGCACTTTGGATCCTACTACGCCATCAACGAAGAAGCAGGATTGAATTTAAGCAACTTGGACCCCAACCACACCATCAACGGAGGGACATGATCGAATAACTATTTGTACTCCACTACACCATCAACGGAGAAGCAGAACACTAACTTAATCATACTACACCATAAACAGAGGAGCATGATTAGATAGCAGCCACTTGGACCCAGCCACACCATCAACGGAGGGACAGGATCAGAGAATAATTTGGATTCTACCACGCCATCAATGGAGAAGCAGAACACCAACTTGAACCCTACTACACCGTCAACGAAGGGGTAGGATTGAATTTCACCAACTTGGACCCCAGCCACACCATCAACAGAGGGACAAGATCGAATAGTTTGGATTTTACCATGCCATCAATAGAGAAACAGAACACTAACTTAAACTTACAACACCATCAATGGAGGACCGTGATTGGAGAGAAACTTGGACAAAGCCACACCATCAATGGAGGGACATGATTTAAGAATAATTTTGATTCTATCACGCCATCAACGAGAAGAAGAACACCAACTTGAATCCTACATCAACGTAAGGGCTAGATCGAATAACAACAGCTTGGATCTTACTACACCATCAATAGAGGAGCAAGATCGGCGAATGATAGCAACTTGGACCCATCTACACCATCAATGGAGAGATAGGATCGGATGATGCTAGTTGATTAACTATTTTTTCATTTTTATTTTTTCTGATATTTTTATTATTTATTATTTTGATTTTTTTTGAATTTTTTATTTTCATTTTCTTCTATTTTTCAACTATAATGAAAAAGTAATTTCGAGGAAAAAGTTTGGTCTAGCTGCAACACCGTCGAAGAGGCAAGACCTAGATAGGATTTGATCTGCTACATCACTAACGGATAGACTAGATTAGCAAAATATGGGATCCACTACACCACTGAAAGAGAAATAGGATCCAGATGGAAAATTTGATATGCAACACCACTAATGGAGGTAAGATCTACACTGAGTTGGCTTAACACCACCGATGGAGGCATGATTTGCAACATGTTGATTGCTACGCCATTAACAGCGATACAATGTATGGGAAAAATTTTCTCTGTTACTCTATCTAAAGAGGGTAGGATCTGGGAAGAATTGTTTCTATTGGTAGGAGTGAGAATCCAAAAAATGTTGGTGTCTGCCACACCATTGTAGGAGTAATAAGATCCTAAAAAGGGAAAAAAATATTTGTTAGTAATTGTTTAAAAATTTATCGTTGATACCTTTTATTTAAATGTTTCAGCATTTTTTAAAGTGTGTTTGGCCTCCTTCAAGACTAAGGTTGACCGTCATGATTGCCCCTATGTTGAGGATGTTCGGTTTCTTCTTCAAACATGTTTGTATGTACAAGCAAAAATGCATGCATGAATTCATCTAATTTTATGCCTAAATGCATGTGTCTATCCTAAATGCATGGTGACTTTAGTGTATGCACTTAATCTAAATGTATGATGTTGCAAAAATGATTCAATGCAAGATGAAGGCAGCTAAATGCATGGATGTGACATGATTTTTTTTAATTTTTTTGGCCCTCAAAGGGATGCTCCTGATTACTCATTGGTCCTGTCAGGATCTTGGTCTTTTGTATGTGGCAGTGCCCTAACCTTTTCTTGGGTTCAATCACATTTCTTTGAATCAGCTTTCATCTGGGTGCATGCCCCAAAATTTTTTTCGTTCTATGTCATCATCTGAAACTGCTCTTGTAGTAAATTTGAAACTTTGGAGCACTTTTGTTGCCCCCTAAGTTGGGTTCATAAGTTGCATGTTGGTTCATGGCTGCTCATCACCTTAGGGACACGCGAAACACTACCGATGATGGTGGTTGAGTAGACATTTTGAAATACAGAAGTTTGGCTCGGAAGCAAATGGTGGACCCTGACAGAGAATGCCCGCAGACTGGGGCCTTGTTAGAGGCACAGTGTTTGTAAAAAATGCGGAGAACGCTTTTGGACATGCCCCAAGACCAAACTCTTGTAAGTGTTTTGAATCAATCAACTTTTGCTTTGTTTGGAATTAATGGTTTGGGAAATCCTAAGGGCCAATTTCAAAATTTTGAAATGCATGTAGATGCAAGGCATACGTTCTAAATGAAAAAGCATTGATTTAGACATGGCGTTCATGGAATAACACCCACAACTATACGTGTAATACACCAAATGTGGTCTAGGAGTATGACACTAATTCAACTATGTTTTAAATTGATTTGAGAAATCTTTGAATTAGATAATTAAATAAGTTAAGGACCTATTATGAAAATTGAATATTTTGTTAGCTAAATTGAAATGACTATCTTGAAAAGTTTTATTTATTGAAGATTTGCATGTAAAAATCAATGGAAGGTAAAGACTATAATAGGTGTCATTTTGAGGAGAAAACATGTGGAAAAGAGTGAGGAAAGACTCGGTTGAGGTGGAGGAAAAATAACCAAGTTTGGTTATCATCTTATTCCTTATCCCATCTAGACCGAAGTAATTAGAAAGAGAGGAAGTGTGAGAAAAATTTCATGGTAGCTTGAGAGTCTAAGCTTGGAATTGTTGAAATCTCTTTGATTTCTTCTTCGGGTGTTTTAAGGAGGAAGTAAGCCATTTCTTCCTTCTTCTAATTCAAGCTTTTATGATAAAATCATCTATGAATTTCCTATTGTGTTTATGTATTAATAGGATTGTTAGAACTTGGAATCCATACTATGAATTCATCCTTAGAATAATTGAAAGAAATTCATGTTAAGATGCCATGTTGTTGTGGAATTTTTGCATAGTGGTTTGGTTTGAATGGTTCGGTTATGAGCTACAAATTAATGAGAACTATAGCAGTTATTTGGTAATTGTTGTGTGTGATGTAACTAGGAATGGAATTCTGATAGTTGGATTATGCCTAATTTGAAATATGGTATATGTTATATATATGTAAACTTTGATTCAATTGGCATGGGACTGTTTCTATTTTACAATGAAATCAGGATACTTTAGGGACTGCTATGAATGGATATGGAATTATAGAGGACTGTTACGATACATATATTTATTTGAACATATGTAACTAGGGCTGTTATGAAAGTATATGAAATTATATGGACTGATTCGGGTAATTAAATTAGGGGCTGAGTATGTGAAGTACATAAGGTCATCATGTAATTCTAGGGACTGCTTTGAATGTGTTTAAAAATGTTAGCGTTTATTTTTACAATAATTCAGGACTGTTTTGAATAATTGAGGGCTGATTTTGAGATTTAAAAACAGGGGGAATTGTTTTGTTAACTAGGCGGGTTGTTTGGTGCAAGTATGAGTATAAAATGGACTGTGCTAGTGTATAAAAGAATGTATGATAATGTTGGGACAGTTTTGAATCAACATATATGTATAATGGATTATTTTTTAGTATAAAAATGTACATGTATGTAATCTGGACTGTTTGTATATACATATATGTATAGTGGACTATTTTGTGTATATATGCAAGTATGTTGGACTATTTTGATGTATAAAAATGTGTATACATGTGTTATGGACTGTTTTGTTTAGTTAAGAACATTAATGGACTGATTTGTATGTATATATATGTATATGTGTGCAATATGAAGGTTGGTAAATGAATTATATTGATGTTGATTATTTGTTATTTAATTTGAGGTACATACCATGATAAGGAAGTGGGTAATGGCATGAAGGCTAGAAAGGGGAAACAAATTAGGAGTATAAGAAAATGTGGATTCAGGTATCTCGTAACTTCGGGATATCAAGTGAGTGTAGTTGCATTTGTTTCGGGTGACACGGAGTCACCTAGATCTTTACTTTTATAGAATTGTTGTCTTAAATGTTCAAGTACGGATCGCATATGATCATTTTGCATAAGGCTCACATAGAGCATATGGGATTGGATTACATACATGGCATTGAAGTTTCATGGATAAGGTATGCAATGCATATGCATCATGAATGCATTGTATGCCATATTATGATGTTTAATGACTATTGAATTGTGGTACATTTTGTTTAAGCTTTGCTTTTAATTGGTATCGACCCTTAATCCTTTGAAAGAATAAAATAAAATAAACAATATCATGGTTTAAAGTTATAAGAACTCACACTCTAAGGAGCTAAAAGCTCACCTTATGCTATAAGATATTAAGAAAAGAAACAAGTAAGACACTTGCATCATAAGATACTCCTCCTAACAATAAAGCATAAAAGGTTTAAGTCTCCTAAACAATGGAAGTCCTTGGACACTTTAGCATGGTGCAAAGGTATAATTTGGGACTACGGTCCATGTGATACGGCTCAAGGGTGACGACCCTATATATGAGATATATTGGCGACAGTATGAGGTAACGGGGGATATGATAAGGAGATTGGTGACAGTTGGTTGGATAGATGAGAAGTTGGGTTTGTTATGTTCTAACACTAGCCATTGCTATGTGCTTTGAGCTATGTGTAACTCGGACCAACAATGCTACCCATATTCAAATGTTATCCAAGGCAAATGTCTTAAAAGATATGAACTCAGATACTAATCTTCGAATGGAAACTTTGATAAGCAATGTTATGAACTCGGATAAACATCATTATGATTTCGGAAAGTTGAATAAGAACTTCGATAAGCCTTGATAAGACTCTGGTATTGTAAGTTATGAACTCTGATAAGTTCAATAAGAAATTCAAAATAATTTAGTTAAAACTCTGAAAGATTTTCGAATAAGATTCAGAAGATTATAAACCCTGATAAAGCTTCATAAGACATGCCCCAATCATATTAAAGTTAAAACTTGAGTATTTCATTGCCACTAATAAAAACTTGGAATTTATTACCTTTCCTTTTTTATATTAATATCATTGATTATTATGTTTTCATGGTTCACTACCTCACTTAGGCTATATCAGCCTAATGCATTCATTTCCATGCATATGCAAGTTATATGATTTTCTCCTTGGGTTGATCGTGTTGAAAGTTTGCAAGTCACTGCCTAAATTTCCAAGTAGATTTAGATTTCCTTAGTTGAACTCCTGAGATGGTGGCATAGTGAATGTATATAAGGATATCAATAATATTGATGTAGCATCGCATTAATTGCTGCAAAGTTTGTAAATGGCTTATCTACTTCTCGAAAAATGTTTAAGTAATTATTGTTGGTTGATCACTTTGATTAATAAGTAAATATCATAGAAGTATATATGAACTAGCTAAATGGATTAAATGAGACTAGCTTGTAGGAATGTGATAAATAGATGGAATGTAAGAAACTTATGTATGGGTATAAATGCTTGTTTGATTTTAGTTTGGTCAATTGTATGCTTGTTAGAATGCTTATTTATGTTCCCTTGCAATAATTTGTATAACAAGTAAGATGTATCAAATGAACTTCTTCAATATCCTTTGGAAGAAGATATATGCTTTGTTAATACCTTAGTATATGTGTGTTCGATTGGTTGTCTATATACATATGCATGGCTGAAACATATTTATGTATATATGTACATGTTTTGTTTGAATAGTTGATGCCTTATTTGACAAGAAATCTATGTCATGATATGCTAAGTTAATGCTTTATTTGACAAGTAACTCATGTTATGATATGTCTAATTACATGACTCATGTGTCAAGTAATTTATGTATCGATAATATTTGATAAAGAGAAACCAAGAAAGTTTATAAGTTAATTCGATGAATTATTGTAATGTATTGCATAGAAAGTAATGTCTTTCTGTTGACTATTGAGCATCTAATTAGGTGGATAGATATGCTTGTTTCTATTACTCATGTAAAAGTATAATCACTTGTTTGAATGATCTTGATTCTTCTTGGTCTTTAATGTAAGACTACCTTGTTTGTTGTTGAATAATCTATGTAATGTGGAAATGTTTCTTGGATCACACGCATGTTTTCTTGATGTCTTATCAATTTGCATGTTTTTTTTCTTGGAGACTACATGATATGAGATTGGACTGTAGTAACGTTTGGACTGTAGTAATGTACCCATGTATGAATTAAAATAAGTGATTTATAGAAGGGGTAGCAATATTAAGAAAATAGATGTTCCTATTGGATTATACATTAACGATATTAAAATGATATTGGGTTCCTAATCAATATGATCTTGCCCTATTGTTTGAAGCATATTTTGTTAAAGTCCTATAAATTGAAAAATCTACGTATTTCATCATCTATGCTTCATATATCAAAATGGTCGAGATATGAAAATAGTTTCATACTAGTTAAAATAACCTAGTTTGTAACATATAGAAAGTTAAGTGTATAATATGATATAATTAAGTTATATGGTTAAAGTTTGTTTCTAAGAAAAATTTTGTTAACCTGTCTCGAATTACTTTAAAAGTTTTAGATGTTGGTTACATGTTTCATGAAATTTCTTGCAGTGACATCTTCAATTTCGGGTTTCTTCTAAACCGGGTTGAGGGTGTTACAATACGAGAATTGGAACCTTTGAATATTGCGTTTGATTGACATCTAGGTTATTAGATTTTCTCGATGTGCGAACGCTTTTCACATTGTTCACCATTCACGAGTCAATGCTCTATGGTGATGAAATGCAAATGAAATTGTGATGATGTCATGAACGAAATGGATGCAATATAAACATGAGGACAAAACGGGTTAGTACCGAATAAAATAATTAAATAAACAAAATAATAAATAAGGCACAAAATAGAGCAATTGAAACTGTACATATGCAATTAAAGGCATCAAAGCTTAAACCGGGTGACCGCTAATGGGCAAAGTTTCGTATGGCTCCACAAGGTGGGCTTCTATTGGGCACTACATGCAGGTTTGGTGCTAAAAAGGGTACTCGAATTGTCCTCACTGTCCCCTACTTATGGTAGCAAGACCCTCCGTCATCACCCATTATAAGCTTCTTTCAACCGGGTTCAATTTAGGGGGACCCATTCCTTTATATCCATACGGAGAAACGATATTCCCACGACAAACATACAGTACTAGAGTCCCGAAGGTACTTGCTAGGCTTATACAGAGGAACAATATCCCCACGAAAGCAATAACATTTCCCCCCACTTAAACGATCGGGTATGCAATGAAAAATGCGTTAAAATAATAACCAAATATATAAGCAAATATTAATTTATATGGCACTTAAACTCAATAAAAATGGTAACCGACTCAAGGCTCGACTTTTAAAAAATCCCCAGCGGAGTCGCCATCTGTCATCGGGGGGTTTTTGACCACCCCAAAAAATTTAAAAATATTATAATATTCACATTTATGTATTTATGTGTGTGGGGAAATGGGAAATTCTAAAAAAGAAAATTTGAAAAAATGGGGTAAAATTAAAAAAGAAGATTAGATTTTGGAAATTTAAAAATGGAAATTTTAAAAAATAGAGTCGCCACCGGCCACTTCGGTAGGCCGGACACCATAAAATAACCAGAGATTCAAAATGTTTAGGTTAGGAAGTCGGTTACGTGCGGGGAAGGATTAGCACCCCCGATACGCCAAAAAATTAGTACCAAGTCGATTAGCATTTTTTATTAATATTAAAATTTACGAGTTTAAGTGCCATTTGAATTAAAATTCGATTATATATGCGGGTTTATTTAAAAGCTCTGGTGTTCGAGGGACAAACGAAAACTACCATCTACGTCTCAGACTGGTAGTCAGGTGTATCGTCGAAAAATGGAGCACCGCATTGGCATGTGAAATATAAAAAAACTAATATAATTTATATATACAAAATGTAATAAACATATATACATAATATAACATAACACTATTTGTATATTTACATAACATATAATATATATATAATATAATATATAACATAAATACTATAGAATAACATATATACATATAATTATAAATATATATACACGTATAATGAAATCTAATATAACATAATAATATAAAACTTTAGAATATAAATATGTAACATTACATAATAAATATAAAATAACTATACATATATAAGATATATATATATATATATCGTGGACCAACATAAAAAAAATGAAATAAAGGTGCTAAAAAATATAAAAACAGAGATAAAAGGGCACAAAACTAAATAACTGTAAAATAACTAAAATCTGCAAAAAGGACCATATTAAAACAAAACAGAATTAAAGGGCAAAAACAAAATAAATGTAGAAAAAAAGAAAAATAAAGACTACAGGGACCAAAAGTGCAATTGGCCCTTGTACATTAGTTAAAATGGGGTTAAAGGGGAGGGACCTGGAGGGTGATTAACCCATTTTCGAGAAAGCATGGATCATCCCCGGGTCACCACGTGGGTAAAGTGCCAAAACGGCATCATTTTATGAAGGTCGATTTAAAACAAAAGAAGGGTTTATTTTTTATAACTGATTAAAATAAAAAAATAAACCTAAACCTAAATCCTCTCCCTCAACCATACGAGAGCAGCAACGCCTCCATCCCCCTTTTGCGCCGTTCACCGGTAGCTCAGCCTCTCGGTGGAGAACAGAGGCTTCCAACAGCCGGTAAGTCTCATAAACCCCTTTCTTTACTTCGATTTGAGATGTAAAACAAGAAAACAAAGTTTTATTTTTTAAAAAAAATTTAAGAACCCCTTTTCGATTTAGGTTTTTGATCCAAGATTTAAAACAAGGAAAAAAATTTTATTTTGATTCGAGAATAAAAATGTTGCTCCAAAATTTTTCTGAATTTTTTTATTTTGTTTCTTCTAAAAAGCCTCCATTTTACATTCTTTGTTCTGGGTTATATAACCCTTTAATTACAATCGAAAATGATATCAAAAAACTTGTTGCGCGTAATAAGTGCTACACAATTGTGCAAGTATACACGTTGCAAGTTATAGTATAAAAGACATCGTCTCCACAGGGATTGGTGCCACTTCAAGAATCTAGTCTCTTGCACTGTAAAAAGTAAAAACACAAATAAAGGATTATAGGAGTTTAACTAATAACTAAACTAGAAAGCAATAAAGTAAATGAATAAATGAGATCAAATGAGAGAAAGATAGGCCATGTTATTGTGAGTTGTGGTGTGATAGCCGATTGGATCGTCTTGCTAAAAGAGTGGACGGGCAACTCAGTTGTCGTGGCAACTTGCACAACGGGGTTGCCTTGGCAACTAATCGATGGTTGCCTGGGCAACTAGTTGGGCAACTACTTGGGCGTCTGGGCAGCAACCTTCAAGGTTCGGCAGAGCGTTCTTCAATGGTTTCTTATTATCCCTAAGTCGAAACTCTAGCTACTTGTGCATGCCTTTATAATACATCCATGCGTGAATCAAGGGTGAACAACAACCAATCTTGCGCTCCTCTTAGCCGTTGAAATCCTTAACTTATTCCTAAGCCGGATTAATCTTCACCATCACTAGATTGAATAAAGATCATATTCATTCGTTTCTTGAATCTAACTCTCCCGATATTAGATAAATAGATGAAATCACGAGATCCTCTCCCAATTCACTCGCAAACAAGAATAAGAACGAAGAATGAATAAACCTTGAATAGAAAAGTGCAAACTCTTATTACCTAAACAAAAACCAATAGTTTCTCACAACCACAAAACACAATAACCATAGTCAAATAGATTTAGTTCATGGCTAGGTTCCAAAGAAACACAAGATAAACAATCCCTAGCATGAACCCAATCGAACAAGAAAGAAAAGGATGAAGAATGAGGCTTGTCAAAATCCTCCTTGCCCTAGATGCTTTCCGAAAATTCTCTCCTCTTGCCCTCCTTCGACTTGTCAAAATTCCCCTCTCTTGCTCTCTATTGATTGTCGAAATCTCCATCTTATTTATAGGGTTAGGCCAAAGTCCTTCTTTGAGGAGGAAGTTAAGTTGGAATTAAATTATCTTTAAAGAATATAATTCTTTATTATAATTATATTCCTACTAGAACTTCTCCTATCTTCTTGGAATTTAATTCTTCTTTAATCTCTGCATTCCTTTAGGTTTGGGCTTTGCTACACGTCATCTTGGGCTTGTATAGTCATCAATTTCGACTACCATATCACCTTTGCTCTTGTCGACAATTGCCATGGCAACTGGCTCATCGTCTCCTTCATGTATTACCCTGGCAACTAGCTCGGCATATCCTTCATGTATTGCCCTGGCAACTAGCTCTAGCCTTGCTTTGGCAAGTGATCCTGCATATACACACAAAACACACCAAAGCAGCATCTTTTCCCACAAAAACTACCAAGTTATGTAATCAAGCTCAACGTTGGAAGGAAACATGGATTAATGTATGAATGGCTAATTATGCAACTAATATGGGCCTAAGTCTAACAATAATATGAGTAAAAAGGGTAAGAAAAATAGTACTTTTGAACACTTATCAACAGCTCTCTCCCATATTTTTTCATTGCAGATTTGAAATTACTAAAGACTGGAGAAGATGAATAAGTTTTGGTAAAGGAGCAGGGCATGGGGATGGTCAAAGATATAGGGAAAAAGTATGGGTCTGGTCAGATTTGGTGATGGGTAGTGGTGGAAGTTGAGGGCATAAGGTTAGGGTTATTTTATTTTTAGGGTTTATGGGGATTTAGAGATTGAGTGATTATTTGGGGAATCGATTTGATTGCCGGTGGTGGATACGAAAGTCGTAAGGTCAGCGGCAGCGATGACAACTGACAGTTTAGGTTAGGGTTAGGTTTCTAAAATTAGGATTTTTATATCTGGGCCAGGTTAGGATCCGGGTCGAGTTACCATGTTTGGTTGTTTTAATGGATTTTGGGTCAGATGGGTTATTTGTATTATGGGTTATATTTGGATATTGTAATGGGTTGGTTAAATGTGGGTAATTGGTGTATGATTTTAGGATAAGGCTCGGACAAAATTAGGATCTTAACATGAATATGATTATACCCAACAAAATGGTTGCAAAATAAGATTAAATCAAATTTTATGAAGTAAAATATTTAGTTTTGGATTTTTGAAAATGATTCTATAGCTTAACCACATTTTCAAAAAATTTTACTCTGTTAAAATTCTAACGGGTCCACTATAAAGCCCATTTAGACATGAACGCCTTAAACCCAACAGAACGACCACAAAACAAGATTAAATAAAATTTTATGAGTTAAGATATTTGATTATATAGCTTAAACCCAACAAAAGATTATGATTATATGGCTTAAACTCAATTTAGAACTTTTTACTAGGTTAAAATTCCAGCGGGTCCACCATGAAGCCCATTTAGACATGCACGCCTTAAACCCCAACAAAATGGCCATAAAATAAGAAAAAATCAATTTTTTTGAATTAAAATATTTAGTTATGGGATTATGAAAATGATTATACAACTTAACCTAAATTTTAGAACTTTTTACTCTGTTAAAATTCCAACCGGTCTACTGCAAATTCCAACTGGTCTACTATAAAGCTTATGACTTAAAATAAGATTAAATAAAATTTTATGACTTAAAATATTTAGTGACGGGCTTTTGAACATGATTATATAGCTTCACCTCATTTTTAGAACTTTTTACTCAGCTAAAATTCTAACTGGTCTACTATAAAGCCCATTTAGACATGCACACCTTAAACCCCAACACAACGAACAAAAAATAAGATTAAATCAGATTTTATGAATTAAAATTTTTAGCTATGGGTTTTTGAACATGATTATATGGCTTAACCTCAATCTTATAATTTTTACTCAATTAAAATTCTAACGGGCCCACTATAAAGCCCATTTAGACATGTAGGCCTTAAAACCTAACAAAATGACCACAAAATATGATTAAAACAAATTTTATGAATTAAAACGTTTATTTATGGGATTTTGAACATAATTATAAACCATAATGTCAATTTTAGAACTTTTTACTCGGTTAAAATTTCAACGGGTCGACTGTAAAGCCCATTTCGACATGCATGCCTTAAACCCAACAAAATGAGCACAAAATAAGATTAAATCAAATTTTATGAGTTAAAATATTTGATTATGGGCTTTTGAATATGATTATATAGCTTAACCTCAATTTTAGAACTTTTTACTCGGTTAAAATTCCAGCGGGTCCACTATAAAGCCCATTTAGACATGCACACCTTAAACCCCGACAAAACGGAAGAAAAATAAGATTAAATCACATGTTATGATTTAAAATATTTAGTTATGGGTTTTAGAACACGATTATATAGCTTAACCTCAATTTTAGAAATTTTTACTCGGTTAAAATTCCAACGGGTCCACCATAAAGCCCATTTTGACATGCACGCCGACCCAACAAAATGGCCTTAACAAAAGATAAAATCATATTTTATGAATTAAAATACTTATTTATGGGCTTTTGAACTTGATTATATAGCTTAACCTCATTTTTAGAACTTTTTACTTTGTTAAAATTCCAACGGGTCCATTGTAAAAGCCTATTTAGACATGCACGCCTTAAACCCCAACAAAATGGCTACAAAATAAGATTAAATTAAATTTTATGATTTAAAATATTTAGTTATGGGCTTTTGAATATGATTATGCAGCTTAACCTCAATTTCAGAACTTTTTACTCGGTTAAAATTCCAACGGGTCCACTGTAAAGCCCATTTAGAAATGCCCCCCTTAAACACCAACAAAACGGCCAAAAAATATGATTAAATCATATTTTATGAGTTAAAATATTTATTTATGGGATTTTGAACAAGATTATATAGCTTAACCTCTTTTTCAAAACTGTTTACTCGGTTAAAATTCCACCTTGTCCACTATAAATCTCATTTAGACATACACGCCTTAAACCCCAACAAAACATACAAAAAATAAGATTAAATCAAATTTTATTAATTAAAATATTTATGTTAGGATTTTTGTTTTGATATAATAATTGAAAAATAGTTTTTGACTAAATTGAAAAGATTTCAAAATGTTTTTAAGTCAAAACAACTTGAAAATAAGTTTGAGAAGCTTTTGAAAGGTTTAGGAAGTGTTTTAAACGTTTTAAAGTAGCCGAACTAAAGTTTTCAACATGTCCATACTGTTATGGATACACCCCGTATCAATACAGATAAGGGTTTTTGCTACAAGAAAATTCTAGAACTAAAAAACCGTACCGATACGCCCCTAGGCGTACTGAGACGGGCAGATCATTTTAGTACGCTTGTATGCGTACGATCCTGGTTTCAACCACTTCCAACGGCTATTTCCCAATGGTCTTTTAAATTGTAGGGCATACCGAAATGGACTAAGGTGTACAGATACACCATACCAATACGGTCCAAGGCATTTCGATATGCGCAGCCAGAATGGACATAACGGCTAGTACTTGTATCGGTACAGGTACACACGTACTGATCCAGAAGGCTGCATAACTACATTTATTTCAGGAAATAGAGTTTCCAACGGCTCCAATTCAATCCCAACGGTCTCCAACGGCTAGGAACTCAATTGGGTGTATAAAAGGGACCTTCAAGCTTCAGCAACAACTTATGATCTTATTGTCAACAACATTATGATGAAGATTTGTCTTAGTGCTTAAATTTCCTATTTTTATATAGACAACACTTGTGAGCTTAAATGTTTATACTTGCTCAAGTGTTTTAGGATTGGGTGAGTGCTTCAATTGTGCAAACATCAACCTTGTGAGAGGGATTTTCAGTTGTTTTTCTCTTTGTAAAGAGGGTTTATTCAAGCTTTGGGGTAGAAACTTTGAGTGTTGTACAGGTTTCCTCCTAAGCCTAGAAAAGGGGAAGAAATTCAAGAGTGAATTTAGGAAATCCTTAGTGGGAAGCTAAGGTAGTGAATGTAGGCTTTTGTTAGAAAGCTGAACTACTCTAAAATCATCGTGTTAATTTTCTATATTATACTTCCCACAACCATCACCCAAAGTACATCTTCTCCACCATTTGGCAACACAAATGGTTGAAGGAAATTGAGCACAATAATTGGTATCAGAGCCTAGTCTCCATCAAAGGACTAACATCCGGGAGTAAAGATCTTTTGCTTAAAGTCTACCGTTCAAGAAAATGGCAAGATTTGAAGAAGGCCGCTCTATCTCGTGTCCTCCGCTCTTCGAAGGAGAAGTATACTTCCAATGAAGCAACATTATGAAGTATTTCATCAAATTTATCGATTTTGGCATTTGGGATATCATTGAAGATGGATACTTGGAAGCTCCTAAGAAGAAGAAGAAGAAAAGGAGTGCAAATGACACGAAGGCAAAGCTAAACGCCAAGGCCATGCACACTCTTCTTTGTGCAATCAATGAAGACGTTTCTAAGAAGGTCTTCATATGCAAAAGTGCCAAAGAAATATGGGAGAAGCTTGAGAAACTCTATGGCAACAAGAAGGAAGAGAAGAATGATGATGCTTCATCATGTGCAAACCTCCTCTCAATCCCTAAGGTGGATAGTGTTTTGGCTCTCGATGAGCCCAAGGTATCCTCTAACTCTAATGATTCAAATTCTTATTCATTTGATAAGTTACAATATGCTTTCGATGAAATATTTTTGGAATTTGAGACCATGAATTCCAAATTTAAGAAATTGATTTTCTAAACTTGAATTTGAAAATGATTTTCTTTTGAAAAAAAGTTGGATTTTGAAAACCAAAATGAAATTTTGAAAAATGATTTAGAGTTTTCAAAAACAAGCAATGGAGTTTTAGAAAAAGAAAATCTTGATTTGAAAGTTAAGCTTGAAAACTTAATAAAAGAAAAATAAATTATTTTTAATAATTCATCCTGTCAAATAATGGCAAAATGCTCACATTGCCATTATCATGGCCATTCTTTACATACTTTTCCTATAAAGAAAAGAAAAACTTATAGGATTCGACAGGTATGGGTTCCTAAGGGAACTAGAGACATTGAAATTAATGTAAATGGATCCAAAGCAATTTGGATACCAAAATCCAAGTGAATGTCTCTTGTAGGTGTGTTGGAGCAATGACAAGCAAAGCAAAGATATGGAAATGCTTTAGTCACACAAATGAAGAAGATAACCTCTATACTAATTCATTATTTATTTGGTCATCTATTCTTTTATTTTTAAAGTCTTGAATAAAATGAATTTCACATGCTCTTAATTTGATTTTATCTTAAAATTCAATGTCTTTTAAGTGTCAAACATTTGAGCTAAATTTATTAAAATGGAATGCTTTGTTTAAGGGGGAGCTTTTTATTTAAAAAACAAATCTTATCTCCATTTTTTTTACACCAACAATTGGTATTTTTATCATTTGGTACTTCAATTTTTCAACATTTGGTGTTTTGAGCTTAATGAGATTTTAAATTTTGTTTGAAATTATTTTTGATATAACAAAAAGGTGGAGAGATAGGTTTGAAAAATTCAATTTCAAAAAGAAAAAGGGGGAGTCTTAAACATTTTTCACAAATATTCTCTTTTCCTAAAATTATTTTCCTAAAGGGGAGCAATCTCAAAAATAATTTTTCAAATGTTTTCGTTATATCAAAAAAGGGGAGATTGTTGAGATATTTATTTTGATAAAACAAAGTGAAAATATGTTTGGACTTGAACAAATATTGCAAAAAATTTTAAAGTCCATTTAATTTGAAATTATGTTTGAAAGCTTTTAAAAGTGTTTTTGACTCAAACATATATTTTCAAGTAATTTAAAAGTCCCCAACGGCTAGTTTTCCAACGACTAGTTTTTAAAGGCTAGTTTTCTAACTGCTAGTTTTCCAATGGCTAGTTTTTCATTCCACACTATAAATACAAGCCAAAGACACTTGAAGAAGATGTAGACAGAATATATCCAAGAAACATGATCAAGAGAATTTGAGTTTAAATATTATTTCTTCATTTCTCTTTTACATATCTTAGAGAGTGCTTTAATTGTAAATCTTTTGTACTCTTTCTTGTGAGCTTAATTTCTATAAACACCCACCTTGTGAGGTAGTTAGCTTACCAAAAAAATGCCTTGTAAAAGGAGAGGTTCTAGTTTAGCCTTAGTGAAACACTAGAGTGGTTCTATCTTAGCCAAAGAATCCAACTGCTAGTTTTCTAATGGCTAGTTTTCCAACAACTAGTTTTTAACGGCTAGTTTTTCATTCCACACTATAAATACAAGCCAAAGACACTTGAAGAAGATGTGAAGAGAATATATCCAAGAAACATGATCAAGAGAATTTGAGTCTAAATCTTATTTCTTCATTTCTCTCGTACATATCTTACAGAGTGCTTTAATTGTAAATCTTTTGTACTCTTTATTGTGAGCTTAATTTCTATAAACACCCACCTTGTGAGGTAGTTAGTTTACCAAACAAATCCCTTGTAAAAGGAGAGGTTCAAGTTTAGCCTTAGTGAAAAACTAGAGTGGTTCTATCTTAGTCAAAGAAAAAGATAGGGTTGTAAAGGTTGCCTCCTAAGCCTATGAAAAGGGGAATAATTCTTAGTGAATTGGTAAATCCTTAGTGGTATGCTAAGGTAGTGGATGTAGACTCGGTTGGGTAGTCGAACCACTCTAAAATCCTTGTGCAAATTATTTACTATTTTCATCAGTTTTAGCCAATTCATTCAGGAAGCAAAATCAACCATCTTGATGGTATTCGAAGATCGATTCGAGCGTGCTACAAGACCAACAATTGGTATCAGAGTGAGGCTCAATCGAGAAGGTTTAACCACCTATTGAGGTGATACGACAAGCTCGACCAACCAACAAATCAACCGATGTTCATGGCGCAATCAATCGACAAGCCACCATTCTTCAATGGCAAACATTATGCCTATTGGAAGAATAGGATGCTGTACTTCATCAAGGCCAAAGATTATCATCTATGGGATCTTGTTGAAGATGGACCCGTTCGTACCACAATAAAGAAGGCAAGATTAGATTGCAGAAGACAAGAAGAAAATGAAGCTTAATTGCAAAGCCTTACACATTCTATTGTGTGCTTTAGGCCTAGATGAGTATGCAAAAGTCTCTTCTTGTGAAGAAGCCAATGAGGTATGGTACAAACTTGAAGTGATCCATGAAGGTACAAATGAGGTGAATGAGGCAAAGCTTGGTCTACTCAACCTCAACTATGAGAACTTCAAAATAAACCCGGAAGAGGACATCAAAAACATGTTCAACCATTTGTCCCAAATTGTCAATCAACTCAAAGGTCTTGGAGAGGAGATTTCAGAAGAAAAGCTCGTTTGAAAGTTGATTTATTCACTTTCTAAATCATGAGAGAGGAAGAAGACGACTATCATTAAAGCCAACGATTTGAAGAATCTCAAGATTGACGAGCTTGTAGGATCTCTTCTCACCCATGATATGATGTCGCAACCCTTGAGAAGGGAGAAGGAGAAGAAAAGCAAAGAGCAAGGAGTTGATGTCAACATCATTGCTCTTCAATCCTCCACAATCCACTAAGAAGAATCAAGTGAGGAGGGAAATGAAGATGAAGAGATGGCCTGTATCTTCAAGGAATTTTTCCCAATTCATGAAGAGCGAAATAGAAGAATCCAAACATGAATCGAAGAAGAAGATGAATGATCCCCCCAAGTGCTCTGAATACAAGATGACGAGGCATATCAAATACGATTGCCCTCAATTCAACACAAAGGGATCATCTTCAAAGAAAGCATATGTGGCAACATGGAGTGATGAAGACTCCATTGATCAAGATGATGTAGCCCACCTATGCTTGATGTCCCTCCAAGAGGGAGAGATAGCGCCTAACTCATCTATTTATAATTCTTATACTTTTGATGAGTTATAAGAAGCCTATGACCAATTGGTTTTTGAGTTCAAAGCTTCATTTTCTAAGAAAAAAAAGTTGATTTCTAAATTGAAAAATGAAAATGATTTGCTTGTGAAAAACAATTTGGAATTTGAAAAACAAATTAAAGGATTTTGAACTTAAAATTTTGGATTTACAAAATTTGCTTCAAAAGAAAGAAAAAGATCATCAAATTGAAGTGGATGATCTTAAGAAAGAAAAAGATTTGATTTCCAATAAAGTTCAAAAGAAAAACAATTTTGGAAAATCAAACTTTTATGTTAGACAATCAAATTCCCTAAGAATTGTAAATGGTAAAATTGTAAAATCTATTTGGGTCCCTAAAGGATTAATTCTTTCAAAGAAAAAGGAAGACATTGAAAATGGATTCCAAAGGGGAATAAAATTTTTGAGACTAATGCCAAAGGATCAAAAGCAATTTGGATACCAAAAATTACTTGATTGTATTTTTGTAGGTGTGCTTGAGCCATTGATGATCAAAGTCAAACTTATGGAAGCTCTTGACACACAAGGAAGAACACTTGAAGAATGATGGCTTCACATCCTACCTTTGGTTCAAGTGTGGTAAAAATTAGTTAAATTTATTTGTTTTATTTATTTTAATTCAACTAGTTTATCATAATTGTTGGACTAACAATTGAATGATGCTTGAGTAAGGGGGAGCCAATTTTAAAACAAAACTTATTTTTGTCAAAAAAATTTACTCTCTATTGTTATTGGTATTTAAAGTTTGAACCATTTGTGATATAACAAAAAGGGGAGAATGTTTTGAAAAATTGAATTTTCAAATGAATAAGGGGGAGCTTATAAGATTTTCAAATTTTATTTTTACTAAGGGGGAGAATCTCAAAAACAATTTTCAAGTTGGTTTTATTATATCAAAAAGGGGGAGATTGTTAGGATTTTTGTTTTGATATAATAATTGAAAATTAGTTTTGGACTAGATTGAAAAGGTTTCAAAAATGTTTTTAAGTCCAAACAACTTCAAAATAAGTTTGAGAAGTTTTTGAAAGGTTTTGGAAGTGTTTTAATCGTTTTAAAGTAGCCAAACTAAAGTTTTCAACATGTTCGTACCGATACAGTTACACCCCGTATCGATACAGATAAGGGTTTTTTCTACAAGAAAATTCTAGAACCGAAAAACCATATCGATACGCCCCTAGGCGTACCAATACGGGTAGAATCGTTTTGATACGCTTGTACATGTACCGGTCCTGGTTTCAACCACCCTAATGACTATTTCCCAACGGTCTTTTAAATTGTAGGGCATACCGAAATAGACTAAGGCATACCGATACACCGTACTGATACGATATAAGGCATTCCGATACACGCATCTAGAGTGGACATAACGGCTAGTACCTATACCGATACGGGTACACACATACCGATACGAAAGGCTACATAACTGTATTTACTGCAGAAAATAGAGTTTTCAACTGCTCCAATTCAATCCTAACGGTCTTCAACGGCTAGGAACTCAATTGGGAGTATAAAAGGGACCTTCAAGCTTCAGCAACAACTAATGAACTTATTGTCAACAACATTATGATGAAGATTTGTCTTAGTGCTTAAATTTCCTATTTTTGTATAAACAACACTTGTGAGCTTAAATGTTTATACTTGCTCAAGTGTTTTAGGATTGGGTGATTGCTTCAATTATGCAAACATCAACCTTGTGAGAGGGATTTTTAATTTGCCTTGTTTTTCTCTTTGCAAAGAGGGTTTACTCAAGCTTTGGGGTAGAAGCTTTGAGTGTTGTAAATGTTTCCTCCTAAGCCTAGAAAAGGGGAAGAAATTCAAGAGTGAATTTAGGAAATCCTTAGTGTGAAGCTAAGGTAGTGGATGTAGGCTTTGGTTAGAAAGCCGAACTACTCTAAATCATATTGTCAATTTTCTACCTTTTACTTCCCACAACCATCACCCAAAGCACATCTTCTCCACCACTTGGCAACACAAACGGTTAAACGAAATCGAGCCCATCAATTTATTTATGGTCTTTTGAACATGATTATATAGCTTAACGTCATTTTTAGAAATTTTTACTAGGTTAAAATTCCAACGGGTCCACTCTAAAGCCCATTTAGACAAGCACGCCTTACACACAACAAAACGGCCACAAATAAGATTAAATCAGATTTTATGAGTTACAATATTTGATTATGGGCTTTTGAATATGATTATATACCTTAACCTCAATTTTATAAATTTTTACTCGGTTAAAATTCCAATGAGTCCACTATACAGCCCATTTAACACATGCACGCCTTAAATCCCAACAAAACAGAATAAAAATAACATTAAATCACATTTTATGAATTAAAATTTTTATTTACAAGCTTTTGAACATAATTATATAGCTTAACCTCATTTTCAGAACTTTTTACTCGGTTTAAATTCCAACTGGTCCACTATAAAGCCCATTTAGACATGCGCAACTTAAACCCCAACAAAATGGCCGCAAAATAAGATTAAATCAGATTTTTATGATTTAAAATATTTATTTATGGGCTTTTGAATATGATTATATAGCTTAACCTCAATTTCAGAACTTTTTACTCGGTTAAAATTCCAAATGTCCACTATAAAGCCCATTTAGACATGCACGCCTTAAAATATTTAGTTATGGGCTTTTCAACATGATTATACAGCTTAACCTCAATTTTAGAACTTTTTACTCTGTTAACATTTCAACCGGTCCACTGTAAAGCTCATTTAGACATGCACACCTCATACCCCAACAAAACGGCCAAAAATAAGATTAAATCACATTTATGACTTAAAATATTTATTTATGGGCTTTTGAAAATGATTATATAGCTTAACATCTTTTTCAAAACTTTTTACTCGATTAAAATTCCACCTTGTCTATATTGAGCTCATTTATTGAACACGCTCATCTTCGGCTTGCCGGTGCAAATAATTTTAATATTCATTTTGTTCCCAAGGTGGTGAACAATGTTGTCCACACTCTTGACTCTAGGGCTATGAGGTTTATATCGTCCACCTTTTTCGGTTCGGATTATCCCGATTATCTTCATTCCTTTGTAACTAATGAGATTATTTCTCATCCAAGTTAACATATTTGGGTACTCTTTTCCCCGTAGTTGCTCACTCGGGGCCTCTTGGCCACGCGTGACTTTAGAGGGGTTTTTAATGAGGCCCACTTTTCTTCAAAAAAAATTCCACCTTGTCCACTATAAAGACCATTTAGACATTCACGCCTTAAACCCAACAAAATAGATGAATAATAAGATTAAATCACAGTTTATTAATTAAAATATTTAGGCATGGTCTTTCGAACATGATTATATAGCTTAACCTTATTTTCAGAAATTTGTACTCGGTTAAAATTTTAGCGGGCCCACTATAAAGCCTATTTAGACATGCATTCCTTACACACAACAAAACGACCACAAAATAAGATTGAATGGAATTTTATGAGTTAAAATATTTGATTATGGGCTTTTGAAGATGATGATATACCTTAACCTCAGTTTTAGAACTTTTTACTTGGTTAAAATTCCAATGGGTTCACTCTAAAGCCCATTTAGACATGCACACCCTAAATCCCAACAAAACTAAAGAAAAATAAGATTAAATCGCATTTTATGAATTAGAATATTTAGTTATGGGCTTTTCAACATGATTATACAGCTTAATCTCATTTTCAGAATTTTTTACTGTTAAAATTCCAACGGGTCCATTGTAAAGCCCATTTAGACATGCAAGCCTTAAACCCCAACAAAATTTTCGCAAAATAATATTAAATCAAATTTTATGATTTAAAATAGTTATTTATGGGCTTTTGAATATGATTATATAGCTTAACCTCAATTTTAGAACTTTTTACTCGGTTAAAATTCCAACGGGTCCACAGTAAAGCCCATTTAGACATGCACGTCTTAAACCCTAACAAAACGGCCAAAAAATAAGATTAAATCACATTTTATGACATAAAATACTTAGTTATAGGCTTTTGAACTTGATTATATAGCTTAACCTCATCTTATTTTTTTTTTACTCTGTTAAAATTCCAACGGGTCTAATGTAAAGCTCATTTAGACATGTACGCCTAAAACCCAACAAATCGGCCACAAAATAAGATTAAATAAAATTTTATGAGTTAAAATATTTTATTATAGGCTTTTGAATATGATTATATAGCTAAAACTCAGTTTTAGAACTTTTTACTCTGTTAAAATTCCAACGGGTCCACGATAAAGCCTACTTAGACATGCACGCCTTAAACCCAACAAAGTGGCCGCAAAATAAGATTAAATAAAATTTAATGAATTAAATATTTATTTTTGGGATTTTGAACATGATTTGATAGCTTAACCTCAATTTCAAAAAAATTTACTCGGTAAAATTCCAACGGATCCACTATAAAGACAATTTAGACATACACGCCTTAAACCGAACAAAATGGCCACAAAATAAGATTAAATCAAATTTTATGAGTTAAAATATTTGATTATGTGCTTTTGATTAAGATTATATAGCTTAACCTCAAATTTAGAACTTTTTACTCGGTTAAAATTCCAATGGGTCCACTGTAAAGCCCATTTAGACATGCACGATTTAAACCTCAACAAAACAACCAAAAAACAAGATTAAATAAAATTTTATAAATTAAAATATTTATTTATGGAATTTGAACATGATTATACAGCTTAACCTCAATTTTAGAACATTTTACTCTGTTAAAATTCCAACGGGTCTACTGTAAAGCCCATTTAGACATGCACGCCTTAAACCTCAAAAAATGGCCAGAAAATAAGTTTAAATAAAATTTTATGACTTTAAATTTTTATTTATAGGCTTTTGAACTTGATTATATAGCTTAACCTTATTTTCAGAACTTTTTACTCGGTTAAAATTCTACCTTGTCCACTATAAAGCCCATTTAGATATACACGTCTTAAATCCCAACAAAACGGACAAAAAATAAGATTAAATAACATTTTATTAATTAAAATATTTAGTTATGATCTTTTGAACATGATTATATAGCTTAACCTCATTTTCAAAAAAATTTACTCGGTTAAAAATCCAACGGGTCCACTATAAAGCCCATTTAGACATGCACGCCTTACACACAGCAAAACGGCCACAAAATAATATTAAATTAAATTTTATGAGTTAAAATATTTGATTATGGGCTTTTGAATATGATTATAAACCTTAACCTCAATTTTAGAACTTTTTACTCGGTTAAAATTCACGGGTCCTCTCCTCCGTCGTCTCCTCCAATAGCATCTCGCCTCTCCCTTTGGCTGGTGCTAGATTCTCGTGCCTTCTGTGGTTTTTTGGGTACGAATCAGCTTTGTGCTGCTGGACCGAGCAATCTTTCCCACCATTCAGGTATGCCACTTATCCTTTGAGATCGAGAAGAGAGCATTTTCATACACACTCTCAAATTTTCAGGTTCTAGCTATTGTTTTTACAATGGTTTTTACATATCCATATTATTCACCTATAATTTTCTTTACATCCATTTTCTTATCAACGGTGCATCATTAATCCTTTTCAAACTTTTTTGGTGCCCATAATATTAGTCTTCAATTCGTTCCTTACTATTTTCAAGCATATCATTTGTTTTTCAACTTTTTACCATCGCTGCATTTTTTCAAAGGTATCCACAATATCTTTTTAACGGTTGGATTTTCTTCATCCAACTTTACTATACTAATTTTCATGTACCAATTTAATCATTTGCCATCACATTAGTTATCCATGACTTTTTCTATTAAAATTACACTTTTCACTATTAGTTATACCTTCAAAAAATGCTTCTACATCCATCTATATTTCCTTTATGGAAAAGAAACTATTAGTTGCCCTTTGGTATCTAAATCTATTGCCTCAATCGGGCAAATGTCCTGGTCTCATTAGCCTTTGTTCTAAAAAACTATCCATGAATCTCATAATGATCATTCATATATCTAAAGAGGTCTTATTTTATTATTATGGATATCCACTAATGATTCAATTTCACCATTATGGCAATTTCCATCAACACATAATATTATACTTCTCCATACTAAATTATTTATTGCCTCAATCGGGAATCACACACTTCATTTACTATTTCAAAAAGGTGGTATCCTCATTTGGTTACTACCATATAACCAAATCTTACCATACTCAAAATTTCGATTCATACACAAAATTCCATCCCTGAACAATAACATTAAAAATATTCTTAATAACACAAATGGAATTCATAATTTTCAAACTCAATCTCAAAAAGGAATTATTTATTTATGGACTCTGTCAACTTTTCAAACCTTACAATATTATAATTTAGTATTAACTAAAATAGTCAATCACTCTATAATATAGTAATAATAATCAAATTAATTAATCTTTCAATGAGTATCCATAAGGACATTTTTCTACTATGGTCACTATTATATGAAAATTTTTTGATAAGCCCACAATTACAATTATTACATATAGTCATTTCCTTTAACAAAAAAATACCAAATTGTCTTATGATACTAAAGGAATCCTTAAGGACCATATACAATCTCCAATAGAAATTATTCCATTATGGACCCCTACTTATACTCAAATCATCCCATACTTACCATCACCATTAATACATACCGTAGCTACTAATTTCGAAATCCAATTTTGTAGCAACTCCCAATTTTACTTCCAAATGTCTCTCCCTATTTATAAACTTACCTTCCATAGATACAAATCTACTACTCAAAATAAGGAATACAATTTCCAGGATTCATACCATATTTTACAACTTATTCTCCTACTTCATAACTATAATGTTTGCACTTTTCCATTATAGGACCCAGTATTTCTTTTAGAATTTCTCTTAATCATTTGAGAATCCCAAAATTTCCGTCACAATTTTTCTATATACCGTTCCATATTAACAATATCTTCTCGCACTCCTATTTTATCTTTTCTAATAGTATCGCTTCCGGTTTGACTTATATTTCTATTACCAATCTTTATTTTGATAACCTTACTTACCCTTTTATACGCTTCCTTACATTTATACATTAAAGGAATATTTTTCCTATTCCTCAAACATCTCTTAACTACAATTATAAATTTCATTTATACACACAGATTTCTTCAGTCGTTTTATCCTTTCCCATTCACCTTTCAAATATTCTCTCATTAATTAAAAACTACTTCCATATTAATTATCTCTACCTTATCTTCTACTTCCGATTTTATTCTCTTTCTATTAAAATAATTCTCATCACTGTTAGTAATACTTCCAATAAACTCTACAACATCCATCTCAATTTCTTATATGAAAAAGAAACTACTAGATGCACTTTGGTATTTAACTCTATTGCCTTAATCGGGCAAATGCCTTGGCATCATTCATATACACAAAGAGGTCTTACTTTGTTATGGATATCCACTAATGATTCAAACTCTCCACTTCGGCAATTCCCATTAACACATAATATTATACTTATCCATTATATCATTAATAAATTATTTATTGCCTTAATCGGGAATCATAAACTTCATTCACAAATTCAAAAAGGAGGTATCCTCATTTGGATACTACCATATAACCAAATCCTACCATATTCAAAATTTCCATTCATACACAAAATTCTATTCCCTATTAATTTTACTAAAATAACTCATAATTCTTAAACTAAAAAAGAAATTATTCATTTATGGACTCTGTCAACTTTTCATACTTTACAATATTATCATTTACCATTAACTAAAATAGCCACTCACCTCTATAAAATAATAATAATTAAATTACTTAGGCTTAAAATGAGTACCCATAAGGACATTTTTCTATTATGGACGTTATTATATGTCAAAATTCTGATATGTCCACAATTGCCATTGTTTCAAATATTCACCTCCTTTAGCAAAAATATTGCCAAACTGTCTTACGATACTAAAGGAATCCTTAGGAACCATATACAATCTCCAATAGAAATTATTCCATTATGGACCCCTACTTATACTCCAATCATACCATACTTACTATCACCATTAATGCATAAATCCACAATTCCCTACAATAATATTACCAAAGCCACTAAATTCAAAATCCAGAATTGTACCAACTTCCAAATTCTTTCTCTAGCGTCTTCCCCTATTTATAAACTTACATTCCATAAATACAATTCTACTACTCAAAATAAGGAATACAAAATCCAGGATTCCTACCATATTCTCCTTCTTCATAACTATAATGTTTACACTATTTCCATTATAAGATCCATTACTCCTTTTAGAATTTCCCCTAATCATATGACAATCCCAAATTTCCCCCACAATTTTCCTTTATACCGTCTCATCTTAAAAAAAAAAATTCATGCATTACTATACTATATTTTCTAACAATAACACTTCCAAATTGACTTATATTTCTATTACCAAACTTTATTTTGGTTACCTTACTTACCCTTTTATACGCTTCGTTACATTCATATATTTAAGGAATATTCTCCCTATTCTTCAAACATCTCTTAAATACAACTATAAATCTCATTTATGAACACAGATTTCTTCAGTCAGTCTTTCCAAGTCTACTAACCTTCCAAATATTTTCTCATTAATTATAATCTACTTCCATTTTAATTATCTTCACCTTACCTTCTACTTCTAATTTTATTCCATTTACCTTTATTACTGCATTTCCCTGTCCACACCGATTAACTCATTCCCCACCGACTATTTATACTTGTTTCTATTCTATCTTAATCCCATCCCTACCCTTACTCGAAAGCTCAATCCTCCTTCCATCAACCTCAATCTTACTATGGTGTCTAATACTCTCTTTCAACAACTAGGAGAGCTCACCCTTGAAGAACAAGGTGTGATTTTCATCCCTACGCTAAATTGGGAAACCACCAGCGAAATTAGCAAACTTCTTCTTATCGGGAAAATAATATCATCCAAGCACATTGACGATCAAGCAGTAGCTTGAGTTTTTCAAGGCATACGGAAAAAAGATAAAGTGGAGTCCATTTCAATCCTGAAACCGAACTACTTTCGAATGAAATTCTCCGATGAAGTAAATCAAAATGACATCCTGAAGAGAGGTCCCTGGACCTTCAAGGATGAGTGGCTTGCCCTAGCTCCATTTGACCCAAAAATCAACATTGATGATTTCACTTTCACGAAGATGAATATCTGGGTACGCATACATAGTATTCCAACAGTCCTGATTGACAATGAAAAAATTGCTCATCAAACTGGCGGTTCAATTGGATCCATTATAGGATCGGTTCTTAAAACTGACGCTCGTCACATTGATCAAATTATGGTTGACTACCTTCGAGTAGGAGTCATTCTCGACGTTACCAAGCCCCTTCGACGCTGTGTTGCCATTGGAGGATCCGAACCAAAACCAAAAATATGTCCACTACAATATGAGAGACTTCCCTCTCTATGCCATGGTTGTGGTCTCATTGGCCACTTGGTGGGCTCTTGCCCAACATTCAAACCTGAAGCATCTACTAATATGCCATATGGAGATTGGCTCCGCTATATTCCATTGAGAAATCAAGACATATCTTTACGCTCTAAGGGGAGAATCAGATATCATGATGACAATTCCAATACTGGTAAACCATCAATTATTATTATTTTTTATGCTTCAATATACACAAATCTTAATTTAATTTTTCTACCTTCAAATAAAGGTAAATACATACCACCTACATCGCATGATGATGCTAAGAAGGAAAATGATGAAGGCTCATTTCCCCCAAGTCAGCATGATAACTCCATGGACGATGATCCTTCAGCAACATTCCCGGAGATACGGCAGCTGCTGTTGCCAATCCTGGTGTCCACTCGCCTATTGCGACAACTATCGCGGTCACTGCTGCTATTGATCCTGGCACTCAATCACCTGTTGCAATTAGTGAAGATGTTGTTGTCCAAGCTGCTACTATCACCACCACACCAATTACAGACAAAAATACAGCAGTCACTGCTGCTACTTTGACTGACATAGGCCTAAATGATGCAGCTGTGACCACTAAAACATTGAATCCAATTGCTGCTGCTCCAATCAATGTGCTTCCAACCAAGGGAAGTAGTTCCAAGGCCACAGTAAATCTAGAACTTGACAAAGAAATGGGTAAGTCGTTCCTACCAACATCATCTATGCTCTTAGAATTCGATGATTGGTTATCTAAGGAGTCACCACCACCTGCAGTTTCTAACAACAAAGAATCTATGGTTTCGACCCCTCGCGGCACCAAAGATGCTCCCCTATGAATGATGCTATCAAGCCCAAGAGGTTGGCGTTCAACCCCACCGAGGGAAATGATTCTTCTACGTTGGAATTGTCTGGGTCTTGGTAAATCCCAGGCAGTTCAAGCTCTAGGTCAAATTGTTAGAAAGTTTAATCCTGATGTTTTATTTCTTAGTGAAACCCGTCTTAATAAATTCTAATGTGAACGTACCTGCATCACCCTTAATATGCAAGGATGCTTTCCTGTAGAAAGTAGTCCATCTTGCTCCGGTTTGTTATTACTTTAGAATAATAAATAAAAGTTGATTTGCTCTCGTACTCGAATCATCATATTGATATTGTTATCCATGTAAACAATTCGCAATTCCATTTCGCTGGCATCTACGACTATGCTAAAACATCTCAAAACATTAAAACTTGGCAATTAATTGATTCTTTAAACTTATCTTTGAACCTCCCTTGGCTAATTGGAGGAGATTTTAATGAAATATTCTCTGACAACGAAAAACAAGGGGGTTGTCGTCGAGCACAATCACAAATCAATAACTTTAGAGATTGCCTACTTTGCAATAATTTGTTTGATTGCAAACCGGCTAATGGTTGGTTTACTTGGACTAAATTGGGTCCTCGAACCTCTACCATTTGTGAACGACTCGATCGATTTGTTGCTAATCCAGCATGGTTTAATGTTCATACTGCTTACTGAGCCACATCAGAATTCCATGTAAAATCGGACCACTGTTTTATTATCATGGTTACTAAATACATCGATAATCACCAATTTATGTCCAAAGATAACCACTTTCGATTCGAAAATTGCTGAGCTAATAATGCAGAGTGTATTTTCTATTGTTCATACTACTTGGGCCACTAATCATGGCTCCACTTTAGATAAAATTTAAGCAGTAGGATCCAACCTTAAGGAATGGCAATCGTACCAAAGATTCACTACTTCTGGTTGTATTTCAAAACTTAACGAACGAATTAACTCTAGTTTGAATTGTGGATTATCTCCAGCAGAAGTAGAAATTTTCCTTGCAGTGAAATCAGAGCTTAATCATCATCTTACTGCTCAAGAATGATATTGGGCTCAACGATCCTGAGTTTCTTGGCTTGCCCATGGTGGTAAAAACACCTCATTCTTCCATGCCCGTGCAAATGGGCGTCGAAAGAAAAATAGAATTAAAGGCATTCTTGATAATAATAACACTTGGAAGGAAGATAAGAAATACATCATGGAAATAGTGGTTGACTACTTCCAAAACCTCTTCTCGTCTTTCAACCCCGATATTTCTCTTCATATTCTCAATAATATTACAACCTCCATTACCACTGAAATGAATGAGGCTTTGACAAGACCCTTCACTTTGGAAGAAATCATTCATGCCTTTCAAGATATCGAGCCTAGGAAAGCCTAAGGCGTTGATTGTTTACCTAGTGGCTTCTACCGTCAACACTGGGATATAGTGGGACAAGATGTTATAAATCTATGTCTTGACCTCCTCTTTGGGAGAGTAGACATGACTTATATTAACCGCACAATCCTAGTTCTAATACCCAAAGTCAATGAACCAACTACTATGAGACAATTACGTCCTATTAGCCTATGCACTGTTATTTATAAGATTGTATCCAATGTACTTGTTAATCGAATGAAAGCCATTATCCCCTGCTGCATTAATAATAACCAAGCTACATTTGTTAAGGGCAAAAATATCACTGATAATATCCTTATTGCCCATGAACTAATACACTCCCTTAACTCGGGAGATTCCAACCTTTTTCAAGGTGCGGCCCTCAAATTAGACATGGAAAAGGCCTTTGATCGTGTGGAATGGGCCTTCCTTCGACAGATTATGCTTAAGATGGGATTTGCAGCAAATTGGATTACTATAATCATGCGTTGTATTACTTCCGTTTCCTTTACTGCTAGAGTCAACAACTCTTTTTTCCCGATATTCCTGCCTAAATGTGGGTTTCGTAAGGGAGACCATCTATCCCTTTTCTTTTCCTTTTTTGCACACAGGGCCTTTCAACGATGCTTAATGTTGAACAACAAATGAGTCATATTCCGAGACTGTGTGCAAGTAAACATGGAACACGAGTCAATCATCTTCTCTTTGCGGATGATTGCATGGTTTTTATTCGTAACAGTATCACGGAACCCGATCATCTTAAAAATGCCCTTCTAACCTATGATTTTTCCTCTATATAGGCAGTCAATTTTGAGAAATCAACCATTTATTTTAATCCAAATACCTCCAATGATAGCAAACAGGCAATTAATGATATCCTTCAAGTACGGGAAGTTGATGACCCGGGTATACACCTTGGAGTCCCACTCCTTATAGAAAAAAATAAGACTACATCCCCAGGCTTCACCCGTGATAAGGTGCACTCTCGTATGTCTCAATGGGACAAAAATCTTCTTTCATTTAGTGGACGTGAGGTATTTATTAAATCTGTCATTCAATCTCTACCTCAATACCTAATGTCATGTTACCTACTTCCACAAAATATCATTGCTGATATGACAAAGTCTATCAGAAGTTATTGGTGGTCGGGGAAAAACAACAAACGAGGATGGCCTCTAATTCCTTGGGAAACTGTTTGTTCGCCAAAATCAACATGAGGTATAGGATTTCGGGATCTTCATATTTTCAACATTGCTCTCCTTGGAAAACAAATATAGAGAGTAATCACTGAACCCAATAATCTTTTTGGCCAAATTTACAGAGCAAAGTATTATCCATTGGGGCATATCTTTGATTCTGAACCTAATTGACGAGCTTCTTTTGCTTGGAAAGGACTTCATCACACTATGAAGCTATATAATGGTTTTCTTAAAAGACCAGAGATTGATAGCAATATCCGAATCCACTATGAGATATGGGGTGCTGCCTCTGCAATTCATCTATATGGAGAATATGAAATTAATGATGAGATTCCTCTTTGTTGTTGAGACCTTATGGTTCCTGGTGAACGTCGATGGGATACAACAAAAGTTTGTAATTATTTCAAACAAGAAGACTCTGATAATGTCCTTTGTATTCCAATAATAAATGACCAGCAAGATATGACTCTATGGGCCAATCATGATTCTGGGATTTACTTTGTCCGCTCCGGATACTCCTATTTACAACGTCCTCTGGCACCTATTAATAGGCCTTCTCGTGTTTGGAAAGCTCTCTCCAAACTACAGAAAAATTCACTCTTTCGGCTGGCGAATTGGTCATGATGCTCTCCCAACGAGTCATAAACTTCAAGCCGCTAATTTGGAATTAGGACTATGTCCCTTATGTCAATTGACCCAAGAAACTACGCTACATGTGTCGCGGGACTGCTCAGGTGCTAATGATGCCCTCCGTTTGGCTGGATTACCAAATTCTATCATCTCAAGCACTGCTGATTCCATACTATCTTGGCTTGATGATGGAGCTAATTGTTTAACAACATGATCCTTTGCCCTTTTTATCACGATCCTCTGGAACTTATGGAATAGAAGGGATGATTGGGTCCATAACAAATGCCTCCAACCCCCTTGGCTCACGGTCCTAAATTCTAAGGATATTCTACGCGACTATGCTGCAGCCAATTCAATTGGCACCCCCTACCAGTCGATGGAAGACCCGGTTTTTGCGCACCAGAATGGAAACCACCCAGGGCAGGATACTTGAAGATTAGCATCGATGGGGCCTTTGATCTAGTTACCAAGGTTGCTGATGTGGGAGTGGTAGCACGTGATTCTATTGGTGCAACCACTGGAGGACTCTCTCATCCTTTGCGTAACTGTACAGTCGCTACCTCAGCAGAAGCACAAGCTTTGATTGCTGACATCTCTCTCGCTCCTGATAGAGGATGGAACAATCTGATCATTAAAACAGACTCAACTGTTGTGGCCAATAAATTAAATCATCACTGTAATGGTCTTTCTATTTTGAGGCCGCTTGTGGAGCATGATCGCATCCTACTTGCCAATGTAGGAAATTTTATTATAAAATTTTTACCTAGGGAGGTGAATTCTGTTACCTATACTCTTGTCTCTAGGGCATTGAGATCTATGTCGTCCACCTATTTCGGTGCAAACTATCCCGATTTTCTACATACGATTGTAAGTAATGAGATTTTATCTCACCATGATTAATATATTCGAGTACTCTTTTCCCCATAGGCAGTCACCCAAGGCGCTTGACTTTGTGTGACTTTAGAGGGGTTTTTAATGAGCCCCACCTCTCTTAAAAAAAAACATTCCAACGGGTACACTGTAAAGCCCATTTAGACATGTACGCCTTATACCCCAACAAAACGGCCAAAAATAAGATTAAATAACATTTTATGACTTAAAATATTTATTTTTGGGCTTTTGAAAATGATCATATAGCTTAACATTTTTTTTAGAACTTTTTACTCAGTTAAAATTCCACCTTGTCAATATTGAGCTCGTTTATCAAACATGTTTGTCTCCTACTTGCCGATGCAGATAATTTTAGTATTCAATTTGTTCCTAGGGTGGTGAACAATGTTGTCCACACTCTTGCCTCTAGGGCTCTAAGGTCTATGTCGTCCACCTTTTTCGGTTCGGGTATTCCCGATTATCTTCATTCCATTGTAACTAATGAGATTATTTCTCTTCCAAGTTAACATATTTGGGTACTCTTTTCCCCGTAGGTGCTCACTCGGGGCCTCTTGGCCATGCGTAACATTAGAGGGGTTTTTAATGAGGCCCACCTTTCTTCAAAAAAATTCCACCTTGTCCACTTTAAAGACCATTTAGACACATACATGCCTTAAACCCCAACAAAATAGACGAAAAATAAGATTAAATCATATTTTATTAATTAAAATATTTGGGTATGGTCTTTTGAATATGATTATATAGCTTAACCTCATTTTCAGAAATTTTTACTCGGTTAAAATTTCTGCAGGTCCACTATAAAGCCTATTTAGACATACATGCCTTACACACAATAAAACGACCATAAAATAAGATTAAATGAAATTTTATGAGTTAAAATATTTGATTATGGGCTTTTGAAAATGATTATATACCTTACCTCAATTTTAGAACTTTTTACTCTATAAAGCCCATTTAGACATGCACACCTTAAATCCTAACAAAACTGAAGAAAAATAAGATTAACTCAAATTTTAATAATTAAAATATTTGGTTATGGGATTTTGAACATGATTATACAGCTTAACCTCATTTTTCAGAACTTTTTACTCAGTTAAAATTCCAACGGGTCCACTGTAAAACCCATTTAGACATGTACGCTTAAACCCCGACAAAATGGCCGCAAAATAAGATTAAATCAAATTTTAAGATTTAAAATATTTATTTATGGTCTTTTGAATATGATTATATAGCTTAACCTCAATTTCAGAACTTTTTACTCGGTTAAAATTCCAACGGGTCCACAGTAAAGCCCATTTAGACATGCACGCCTTAAACCCCAACAAAATGGCTGAAAAATAAGATTAAATCACATTTTATGACTTAAAATATTTAGTTATAGGCTTTTGAACATGATTATATAGATTAACATCATTAAAAAAAATTACTCTGTTAAAATTCCAACAGGTCTACTATAAAGCCCATTTAGACATGAACGCCTAAAACCCAACAAATCAGGCACAAAATAAGATTAAATCAAATCTTATGAGTTAAAATATTTGATTATGGTTTTTGAATATGATTATATAGCTAAAACTCAATTTTAGAGCTTTTTGCTTGGTTAAAATTTCAACGGGTCCACTATAAAGCCCACTTAGACATGCACGCCTTAAACCCCAACAAAATGGCCGCAAAAGAAAATTGAATCAAATTTAATGAATTAAATATATATTTATGGGTTTTCAGCATGATTATATAGCTTATCCTCATTTTTAGAAATTTTTACTCGATTAAAATTCCAACAGGTCCACTATAAAGCCCATTTAGACATACATGCCTTAAACCCAACAAAACGGGCACAAAAAAAATTTTATGCGTAAAAATATTTTATTATGTGCTTTTGATTATGATTATATAGCTTAACCTCAAATTTAGAACTTTTTACTCGGTTAAAATTCCAACGGGTCCACTGTAAAACTCATTTAGACATGCATGCGTTAAACCTCAACAAAACGTCCAAAAAACAAGATTAAATAAAATATTATGAATTAAAATATATAGTTATGGGATTTTGAACATGATTATACAGCTTAACCTCAATTTTAGAACTTTTTACTTTGTTAAAATTCCAACGGGTCCACTTTAAAGCCCATTTAGACATTGACGCCTTAAACCCAAAAAAAGGCCAAAAATAAGATTAAATAACATTTTATGAGTTTAAATTTTTATTTATGGGAATTTTAAATATAGGTTAATCTTATTTTCAGAACTTTTTATTCAGTTAAAATTCTACCTTGTCCTCTGTAAAGCCCATTTAGATATACACTCCTTAAACCCCAACAAAACAGGCAAAAAATAAGATTAAATCACATTTTATTAATTAAATATTTAGTTATGGTCTTTCAAACATGATTGTATAGCTTAACCTCAATTTCAAAAATTTTTACTCGGTTAAAATTCTAACAGGTTCACTATAAAGCCCATTTAGACATGCACGCCTTACAAATAACAAAACGGCCACAAAATAAGATTAAGTCAAATTTTATGAGTTAAAATAGTTGATAATGGGCTTTTGAATATGATTATAAACCTTAATCTCAATTTTAGAACTTTTTACTCGGTTAAAATTCCAACGGGTACACAATAAAGTCTATTTAGACATGCACGCCTTAAATCTCAACAAAATTGAATAAAAATAAGATTAAATCACATATTATTAATTAAAAGTTTTAGTTATGGGCTTTTGAACATGATTATACAGCTTAGCCTCATTTTCAGAACTTTTTAGTCGGTTAAAATTCCAACGGGTCCACTATAAAGCCTATTTAGACATGCACGCCTTAAAACCCAACAAAAAGGCTGCAAAATAAGATTAAATCAAATTTTATGATTTCAAATATTTATTTATGGGATTTTGAATATGATTATATAGCTTAACCTCAATTTCAGAACTTTTTACTCGGTTAAAATTCCAACGAGTCTGCTATAATGCCCATTTAGACATGCAATCCTTAAACCCCCAACAAAACGGCCAAAAAATAAGATTAAATCAGATTTTATGAATTAATAATTGAGTTATAAGCTTTTGAAAATGATTATATAGCTTAACCAGATTTTTAGAAATTTTTACTCTATTAAAATTCTAAGGGTCTACTGTAAAGCCCATTTAGACATGTACGCCTTAAACCCAACAAATCAGCCACAAAATAAGATTAAATCAAATTTTATGAGTTAAAATATTTGATATGAGCATTTGAATACGATTATATAGATTAACCTCAATTTTATAACTTTTTACTCGGTTAAAATTCCTACGGGTCCACTATAATGCCCACTTAAACATGCACGCCTTAAACCCCTACAAAATGGAAGCAAAATAAGACTAAATATAATTTAATGAATTAAAATATTTGTTTATTGGATTTTTAACAAGATTATGTAGCTGAATCTCATTTTCATAAATTTTTACTCAGTTAAAATTCCAACGGGTCTACAGTAGCCCATTTAGACATGAACGCCTTAAACCCCAACAAAATGGCCGAAAAATAAGATTAAATCACATTTTATGACTTAAAATATTTAGTTATATGCTTTTGAACATGAATATATAGCTTAACCTCATTTAAATTTGTTTTTTACTCTGTTAAAATTCCAACGGGTCTACTGTAAAGCCTATTTAGATATGAAAGCCTAAAACCCAATAAATCAGCCACAAAATAAGATTAAATCAAATTTTATTAGTTAATATTTAAATATTGGTTTTGAATATGATTATATAGCTAAAACTCAATTTTAGAACTTTTTACTCGGTTAAAATTTCAACGGGTCCACTATAAAGCCCACTTAGACATGCACGCTTTAAAACCCAACAAAATGGCCGCAAAATACGATTAAATCAAATTTAATGAATTAAATATATATTTATGGGATTTTGAACATGATTATATAGCTTAACCTCATTTTCAAAAGTTTTTACTCGGTTAAAATTCCAACGGGTCCACTTTAAAGCCCATTTAGACATGCACGACTTAAACCCAACAAAACAACCACAAAATAAGATTAAATCAAATTTTATAAGTTAAAATATTTTATTATGTGCTTTTGGTTATGATTATATAACTTAACCTCAAATTTAGAACTTTTTACTCAGTTAAAATTCCAACGGGTCCACTTTAAAGCTCATTTAGACATGCACGCGTTAAACCTCAACAAAACGGCAAAAAGCAAGATTAAATAAAATAATATGAATTAAAATATATAGTTATGAGCTTTTAAACATGATTATACAGCTTAACCTCAATTTTAGAACTTTTTACTCTGTTAAAATTCCAACGGGTCCACCGTAAACCCCATTTAGACATTCACGCCTTAAACCCAACAAATCGGCCACAAAATATGATTAAATCAAATTTTATGAGTTAAAATATTTGATATGGGAATTTGAATATGATTATATATCTTAACCTCAGTTTTAGAACATTTTACTCGGTTAAAATTCCAACGGGTCCACTATAAAGCCCACTTAAACATGCACGCCTTAAACCCCTACAAAATGGAAGCAAAAAAGATTAAATATAATTTAATGAATTAAATATTTATTTATGGGATTTTTATCATGATTATATAGCTTAATCTCATTTTTAGGAATTTTTATTCGTTAAAATTCCAACGGGTCCACAGTAAAGCCCATTTATACATGTACGCCATAAACCCCAACAAAAGGCCAAAAAATAAGATTAAATCACATTTTATGACTTAAAATATTTAGTTATATTCTTTTGAACATGATTATATAGCTTAACCTCATTTTAATTTTTTTTTACTCTATTAAAATTTCAACGAGTCTACTATAAAGCCCATTTAGACGTGAAAGCCTAAAACCCAACAAATCAGCCACAAATTAAGATTAAATCAAATTTTATGAGTTAAAATATTTGATTATGGGTTTTGAATATGATTATATAGCTAAAACTCAATTTTAGAACTTTTTACTCGGTTAAAATTTCAACGGGTCCACTATAAAGCCCACATAGACATGCGCGCCTTAAACCCCAACAAAATGGCCGCAAAATAAGATTAAATCAAATTTAATGAATTAAGTATATTCTGGTCACTATCCGAGGAGAAACCACTTTAAAGTCCCATACCTTTTCTTTCGAATCTAAAAAAAGAGCCCCTTTATCATTTCGAACCGAAAACAAATAAATAAAAAACTAAAACGGCTCCCCATCATGGTTCATTACCGGCGAGATAATCAGAAGACCAAGGTAAAACACCCCCTTTTATTTACTTATTTATTTCCTTTACTTCACATGCATGAGAAAAAAAAAGGGAAGCTTTACCACTGAAATTGGATTTTTTTTGTATTTCTGAAACTGGTAACTGGTTCCTTACAGAATAGTTGTCTGATACATATATCCTCATTTTTTGTTTGGTATAAATATTATAAAATACATATTTGGTACTGACAATATTTTTTTGGTGTATTTTGCTTCTGATGTGCCTGGCACAGTGGTTGAGGGGCGGTGATGATCGGTATGGTGGTGGCATTCACTCTACCAGACTCGTTCTCGACCGTTAGATCATATCTGATCCAACGGCTAGGAAGCCTTGCTGCATGGATGGTCTAGATGCGATCTTGGACAGGCAGGATCCCAAGAGATGAAGCCACGTGGTACCATAGAACCCGATGAGTCTTGTGTGAGTGATGCATGCGAGCGTGGGGAGCTAAACCGCTCGCGCGTGCATCCACGCGGCCAGCTGGAAAGACGCTCTCCTTTGATCGTGGTCGTTGGATCAAAATGTGATCCAACGGTTTAAATGCGGCTGCGCAAAGGAGAATAAAATCTTAGGGTTATCTGACCAAAGTAGGGTTTTTAGGTTTGGGTCTGAATTAGCCGGTTGGACCTTGATGTAATTAAATTTCGGTTTTAATTTATTTGTACATTGGACTTGGACACTTAAGAGTAATAGTGGGTTTTTAATTTTAGATTTGATTATATATATTATAACTAATAATAATAATAATACATAGATACACATGCATACACATATACATATAACATACGAACACACATGCAAACATAAAATGTAAACACATATACATGTACATACATACACATGCAACATACCTATTCATATACAGACATACACATAATATATTAACATACTCACACATTCATACAATCACACATACCTACATACATATTTGCAAACATATATTACATATATATTAGTCACACGTACATAATATGTATAATAAACATGCACTCACACATATCGCACACATACATTACATTAATCGCACGTATATAATAAACATATAATATAACATGCATACATGCAATAATAGTACATTAATTATTAAACTAATACATTAATATGATAATTATAAACTAGATAAAAATGAGTTATTACAGATGGCCCTCTTTGCTTGTTCTTGTGGAACAGGAACAAAGCAAAGATCATAAGCATTCATTTTTATCCGACTTCCCTATTTGTAGCTTTGGAAACATGTGTTCTTCTAGAACTCTCCACTTTTCCTTAGCTGAATCTTCAAGCTCGTAAGTTCTTCCTATATAGACTTCTTCACCTTCTGATCTTGGAGCTACAGGCTCCTCCTATATAGAACCTTTCGCTTTCTCAAGTGGATCCTTCAGACTAAAAGTTCTTCCTATATAGAGCTTTTTACCTTGAAATCCTAGAGTTAGGGTTCTTCCTATATAGAACCTTTAACTCTAAAGCCTTGAATTACGAGTCCCTCCTATATAGAACTTTTCACTCTGAGACGGTAAAGCTTGAAGTCCTTCCTATATAGAACTTTTTACCTTCAACGCGGCGGGTTTTTTCTATATAAAACCTTCTATGGCACAGATGGATTCTTCCGACTAGGAGTTCTTCCTATATAGAACTGCTAGCCTTCAAGCCTTGGAGCCGCAAGTTCTTCCTATATAGAACTTTTAGCTTCTGAAATCTCAGAGCTACGGGTTCTTTCTATATAGAACCTTTCACTACGAGGGTTCAAAAATATAGGCCCTTCATATATAGAACCTTTATCTTCGAATTTGGGATTCACGCCAAAATGGCTACCGATCTTTCTGGACTCATGCTACTAAGGCTGCCAAAATTCTTCTTCAAATTTGGGGATTCATGCCGAAAATAGCTATCGAACTTTCTGGACTCACACTACTAAGGCTACTGAAATTTTTCTTCAAATTTGGGGATTCACGCTGAAAATGGCTACCGATCTTTCTAGGCTCATGCTACTAAGGCTGCCAAAATTTTCAAATAAATCCACCTCTTCAATACAAAGCTGGAGATCAAAAGTCATTAGTAACCTGAAAGTACTTGCTTAAAATGGGCAAGTTATTGTAATAAATGTGTTAGCACGCTCCTAATCCTAGGGATGCCTAACTATACATGATGCATGAATGTCAATATCCTGGTGCGACTGCTTCCGCAATCAGGCAATCTCGATTCTCTACTTGTTTTCTCTTCCTTTTCTTCTTCTGGTGGCGGTACCCCATCTCACTTTCGGGTTCAACCATTTCAGCCTTTCTTTTTGAGTTTCTGGTTTGAAGTTATAAAGTGCCCTTTCGGGTTTTTGCTTTAGAGGTTTTTAGGTGCCCTTACGGGTTTTCACCTGGGAGATCTCCATTATCGTCTTGAATATTTGCTCAGGCAAGTATGAATGGTGCATGGCATTGGTTATCTTATTCTGATGCTCAAAGTCTTCCCCTCATCATGCTTCAACATACATTGTGTAGAAAGCTTGAGGTCAAAGTTAATTTTGTTTTCTAATCACCTACATTCTCAGGGTTAGATCATAATAAAGCTAAAAAATCTTTTGTTTATCACAAGTCTATGTTAACTTGTTTGCATGATGCTTATGAGAACAATGAGGAGACAAGGAAAGGAAGGCACAAAAACATGATCTTATTAACATTAAGGACTTGAAACAGTTTTAGAAAAGTCATGGCAAACATAAGGAGAAGGGAAAGCAGAACATGAAATGAAAAATCCCAAATATCCAATGTATGAATGATGCGTGACCCTGTCAACCGAGATAGAATCTTTGCACGTAGCTCATTCTTCTGGTATCTGTGAGGGTAGTTCTGCTCGTCGGAGGCCCAATCGCAAAATTTATCTAAGCCGCCCTTAAAGAGTTTTCAATTCAAATCCTTCATTTGCCTCAAGATGCCATTTTTTGGGTTTTCACCTCAAGCTCTCCCATTTTTTATGAAATGCCTTTTCAAGTTTTCGCCTCATTTCTTTTATCATTTCATTTTTCTTCTTTCTTTTCTTTTTTCCTCTTTTTTTCTCTCTTTTTTAGACATAATACTTCTTAACTGAATCAGAATTCACAGGATTTTTCAATTCCTCTCCATCCATTTTAGTTAAAATCAATGCTCCTCCCGAAAAGGACTTTTTGACGACATATGACCCTTCCTAATTAGGCATCCACTTCCCTCAAGAATCTTCCTGAGTTGGGAGGATCTTCTTAAGCACCAGATCTCCCTCTCAGAATTATATCGGGTGCACTTTCTTATTATATGCCCGCATCATTCATTTTTGGTACATTTGACCATGGCATATGGCCTTTAGCCTCTTTTCCTTGATAAGATTTAACTGGTCGAGTCTAGTTTGCACCCACTCTGATTCATACATTTTTCTTCATTTAAAACCCGAAGAGACGGAATCTCAACCTCAATGGGTAGTACCACCTCTGTGTCGTATACTAGAGAATAAGGCGTTACCCCTATTGATGTGTGAACAGATGTCCAGTAGGCAAACAAAGCAAATGGTAGTTTCTCATGCCAATCTTTGTAGGTGTCTGTTGTCTTCGCAATAATCTTCTTTATGCTATTGTTTGCCGCTTCTACTGCCCCATTCATCTTAGGGCGGTAAGTTGTGGAGTTATGGTGTGTTATTTTAAACTGGTTGCACACCTCAGTCATTAATTTGTTATTCATGTTGTAGGCATTTTCGGTGATAATCCTTTCTCGCAACCTATATCAGCTAATGATTTCTTTCTTTAGGAACTTGCACACCATCGTCCTTGTGATATTGGCATAAGATGTTGCTTCCACCCATTTAGTGAAGTAATCAATGGCAACCAAAATAAAGTGGTGCTTGTTGAAAGCCCTCGGATGAATCTGCCCAATGACATCCATGCCCCATGTTGCGAACGGCCAAGGCGAGTTCATGGTGTGTAAAGGTAAAGGAGGAGCATGGATCTTGTCAGCATATATTTGGCACTTATGACACTTTCTGGCGTAATCGATGTAATCTCCCTCCATAGTTGACAAGAAATAGCCATATCTCATATTTTTCGGGCTATTGACAGACCATTCGAGTGTGTTCCACACAAACCATCATGCACTTATGCCAAAATTTCTTTCGCCTCTTGGGCATCTACACATCTCAACAACGTCTGGTCATGGCTTCTTTTGTACAGAACCTCCCCATCCAAGATATATCCTGTTGCCATCCTTCTGAGTGTCTTTGGGTCATTTTTGTTTACCTCTTCGGGACATTTTTGAAACTTGATATATTACTAGATGTCGTAATACCAAGGGTTGCTATCTACTTCTTCTTGCACAATATAAGAGCTACCTGGCATCTTGAAGGTCTGTATCTCGATTGACTTCATTTCTGCTTTCGTATTTGCTTTGGACATGGAGGCTAGGGTGGGTTGCCAAGGCATTTGCAATTTGGTTGTCTTCACTAGGAAGATATGTGAAACTGATCTTTTCAAATTATTTTATGAGCTCTTGGATCAAATCGTAGTATTTGACCAGCTTCAGATCCTTGGTTTCCCATTCTCCTCGTAACTGATAGATCACTAGGGACAAATCTCTGAATACTCGAAGTTCTTTGATCTTTCTTTCAATGGCTGCGTTCAGTCCCATGACACAGGCCTCATATTCAGCTATGTTGTTTGTGCAAAAGAATTCCATTCTGCTAGTGAAAGGATAGTAGACATCTTTTGGAGAAATTAGCATAACTCCTATTCCGTGGCCAATGGCATTGGAGGCTCCATCGAAGTAAAGCTTCCATGACCCGTCATCTAAAACAACGTCTTCTCCAGTTGTGATACACATCAAGTCCTAATTTGGGAAATTGAAGTTCAACGATTCATAATCATCTGAAGCACGACTAGCTAAGAAATCTGATATAGCACTTCCTCTTTATAGCTTTCTAGCTCACATATACAATGTTGAACTCGGATAACAACATCTGCCAGTGGGCCATCCTTTCCGTTAGTGTCGGTGCTTCCATTAGAAACTTCAAGGGATCTAGTTTAGATATCAACCAGGTGGTATGGTATAACATGTACTGTCTAAGCCTTTTGGTAGTCCAAACCAAAGCACAACATAGCTTCTGAATTGTAGGGTACCGTGCTTTGCAATCACTGAACTTCTTGCTTAGGTAGTAGATGGCTTTTTCTTTCTTCCTAGACTCATCATGTTGCCTCAACACGCAACCCATCAAGTTTTCAAAAACTGTCAGGTAAAGGATCAAAGGCATGTTCGATACCGGTGCGACTAAAATAGGAGTATTCGTCAAGTACTTCTTAATCTTCTCTAGAGCTTCTTGACATTCTTCATCCTAAACCCCATGGTTATTCTTCCTGAGTAGTCTCAAGACAGGGTCGCACTTATCTGTTAATTGAGAGATGAAACAGGAGATATAGTTTAACCTTCCCAGGAAACCTCAGAATTTTTTCTGAGTGTGAGGCAGTTAGAGGTCTTGGATAGCCTTCACTTTCTCTGGATCGATCTCAATCCATTTCTTACTTACTACAAACCCCAAGAGTTTTCCAGATATGACTACGAAGGTACATTTTGCTGGGTTGAGCTTTAGCCGGTACTTTCGTAGTCTTTGGAATAGCTTTTTCAAATTTTGAAGGTGTTCTTCCTTAGTTCAAGACTTAGCGATCATATCATCCACGTATACTTCTATCTCTTTGTGCATCATGTCATGGAAAAGAGTTAGCATTGCTCTTTGATAAGCCGCCCCTGCGTTCTTGAGTCCGAAAGGCATCACCTTGTAACAAAACGTGGCCCACATGGTTATAAATGTGGTCTTCTCCATGTCTTCTAGGTCTATCTTTATCTTATTGTATCTTGAGAAACCATCCATGAATGAGAACCATGAGTGTCCCACAGTATTGTCAACCAACATGTCAATATGTGGAAAAGGGAAATTGTCTTTAGGGCTTGCCCGATTGAGATCCTAGTAATTTGCACACATGCGGACCTTCCCATCCTTCTTTGGCACCGGCACGATGTTTGCAACCCATTTAGGGTATTTGGCAACCTCCAGGAAACCAGCATCAAACTGCTTTTTTACCTCTTCTCGAACCTTTAACAGTATACTAGTCCTCATCCTTTGAGCTTTTGCTGGACTAGTTTGCATTCTGGCCTCATTGATAGCTTGTGCATTACTATGTCTGTATTCAACCCCGGCATATCTTGATAAGTCCAAGCAAAGACGTCCCTGAACTCTTGGAGCAGGGCTATTAGTTTATGTATGGTTTTTGATGAAAATGTAGTCTCGATTTTCACTTTTTTTCTCTCCTCATCGGTTCCCAAGTTCACAATTTCAGTTTTTTCTTGGTGAGGCATGATTTGCCTTTCTTCGTTGGCCATCATCCTTACCAACTCCTTAAGGACCTCGTATTCTGCTTCATCGTCCCCTTCTTCAATTTCTACTAAAATCTCAGGGTGGTCGAAATCTACCTCGGGATTGGATTCAAAATCATTCATACAGTTATTTATGGGGACCCTGCATAAAATGAGAATGAATGTATTGGGAAGAGAATGATTTTAAATGAAGTGAATGAATATGAACAAGAAATGAAAGAATGAAGTAAATGAAATGTTTTCCACTTGAGAAAATGAGAAAGACATCCTTTCATTGCAAACAAAAACTTAACATAGGTGCCCTATACAAAAGATCCCCATTGCCTATGGGCAAAAATAAGGGTTAATTCGGAGCATTACTCTGATATGGCCCTAAAGACTACAGTTAGATCAACGTAGCTCCAGTTATCGAGTGTTTCCCTGGGATGGCAAGGGCGGATTCTGGTCAACACGTTGCTGCCATTGTCATCTTCAGCTATCATGTTGATAGAAATCCCTTCAAGCGATTCATTGAACATCTCATTATGGTTAAGGGTGTCATTTTCTCAAATTTCTTTTTCTACTTTCTGTCATGTACAGTTAATTCCTCCAAAGACAAAAATATCCTTTACATGAGGGAAAGACATCGGTCTCCATGGAATGTATTCTCCCTTGAGTCTAGCCTTCCTTTATTCTTCTTTTCTCCTATAATCCTCTCTCCTTTACTGAACACTTGGGTTGTAGCCAAGCCGAAAATGATCTTTCTTGGTAATGACGCTCCTTGGTCGTAAGCTTCATTGTAATCTCCTTCCCAGCCCTCTTCATGCTTTGGCTCCTCGGCCCAAAGTTTCAGAAACAGTTATCTTGGTACAGTTAGATAACCTGGGGCAAGAGATCCGATTACCTTCTGCAACAAATGTAGCATTTACAAGCTCCAATGCTCGGAAAGAACATTTCGCAGCATCTTCGTCGTTCTAGATGTAGGGGGCATCTGATGTTACCGAAGCGATAATCTCTTGCTCAGCCTCCACAGTGACCAAATTTCAATTTTTGATGGAGTGATGAGGGGATGGCTCCTGCAAAGTGGATCCGAGGCCTTCCCAATAAGCAACTGTAGGTTGGCTTTATGTCCATCACCACAAAGTCGATTGTGTACTCTGTTGGCCTAATCAATAAAGGTACCTTAATTTTTCCAAGTGTTCCCCTTTGAGTACCGTCAAATGCTCTCACAGAGTTATGATAGGGTTTTATGTGGGAATCCTCTACCGAAAGCTTTTGCAGAGTCACCATCAGTAGTACATTTAATTCTGACCCATTATCAATCAGAACTCTTGGCAACACATACCCTTTGTAGCGGGTCATGATGTTGAGAGCTTTGGTGGACCCCATACCTCTCTCTGGGATCTCGTCATCGCTAAATGTAATGTGGTTGTATGCGATGATATGCCCCACTATTTTGTCCATCTTAGACACAGAAATGTCACTGGGTACAAATGTTTGATTCAACACATTTAACAATGCCTCACGATGTTTCTCAGAACTTAAAAGCAGCTCCAACACCATAATCCTCGCCGTTTGCTTTAGCAGCTACTCCACTACATTATACTCACTGTGCCTTAGGAACTTTAGAAATTCTAGTGCCTGGGCCTCAGTTACCGGCTCATTGATCTTTGGAGGGGGCTCATTTCCAAATATCTATGCAGGACCAGCTAATTTACCTTATCCCTTATCCTTTGTAGCTTCGGTCGATTTCAAGGATTCTAAAGAGTAGCACATGCCGATCCTCGTAAAGTAGCCTACTTCGTTGATGATTTCACCATTTTTCGTCTGTTCATCTTTCTGTGTCGGCTCTTTTTCTACCATTTGTCATTTCTTTTCATTGGGCTTCAATTTGTCTGGTATAGTCACGTTGGCGGTATAATTCCAAGGGGTTCCCCGCATGTCTTCGAATGGGAACAGGGCTGGTGCTGAGATGATGATTTTGGGAGCCACCTTTACAGCTGCTCCTTGCGACGAACTTACTTCCTCTGATCTGGAAGAAATAACAAAAGGGTCTATCTATTCCATACTTGATGTTGGGGCTATCTGACGCAAATACATATAACCCTTGCCTTCCTACAATTTCCTCAAAGAACTCTATTTGTTTGCTGTCCATCAACATTGCTGGATGTTGTGTTCCCTATCCTGGTGGAACTCGCAATAAGCTCTACATCCTTCCTGCACCACTATCATGCCCCTGTCAATCAAGCGGGCCATGCATAATTGTTGGAATACCTGTCGTAAGGGAAACTTAATTTCTGACACATCATCCTTAGGTTTCCTAATAGAGTACTCCTCAATAGCGTTGACTTCGCGGTTCTCATGATTAGGTAACAGATTAGCGGCCACATTCGGTTCCTCAAACTTTAATACCCCGGAATTGATCAGATTTTATACGAGTTTCTTGAATGCAAGGCAATTTTCTGTAGGGTGACCAGGGGCACCGCCATGATAATCGCAATGTGCATTAGGATCATACCATGACAGAAACAGAGGTTTGAATGGAGTAACATAGTACGGGCGAACCAAACAGCTTTGTGCAACTGAGAATAAAGCTCAGAGTACGAAACATGCAACGGAGTAAAGGCTACTTTCTCCTTTTCTTTTCTTGGAGCTCTCTCTTCTCTTTGGTTCTGAGCCTTCCCCATTGATGCTTGCAGCTGATAGACCGTAAAGTTCTTTGGGGCATTGTAGTTGCTCGTAGTATTTACCTCATTCTCTCTTTTCTTGTTGTACTTTCGTGAGTTATAACCACTGTCAATCCTGCCACTTTTAATCGCCAATTCAAGAGACTCCCCAGTCCTGATCAAATCGGCAAAGCTCTGAGTCATATTATTGATGTGGCGATCGAATAGTATTCCCTTCAGAGTATTCATGAATAGGGGCGTAATCTTATGTTCAGGAATGGTGGCTGGATTTGAGCGGCCACCTCTCGCCACCTCTGGGCGTACTGTCACAGACTCTCATTAGATTTCTGTCCCATGTTTTCCATCATGATCCTGCTGGGAATCATGTCTGTCACATGCTTGTATTGCTCAATGAATGCTTTCGAAAGGTCCATCCAGGTCTTGATATTTGCCTGGCTTAATTGGGTGTACCACCGGATTGCTGCTCCAGTTAGACTATCCTGGAAAGAATGGATTAAAAGCTTTTCATCCTTGTTGAAGGCCGCCATCTTTCGGTAGTAAATGGTTACATGCATGGAAGGACATGAAGTTCAATCATATTTGTCGACTCCGAAGTCTTGAATTTCGGTGGTAAAACAAGGACGGATAGTAGGCTCAAATCACTAGCCTCATTCTCTAGCTCCTCTGGGCTTGCAGTGCTCTAAACTTTTCCTCTATGAGACGGAATCTTTCCTCCCATTTCTTTTCCACTTCCGTTCTGATTTTTGTGACCAAGTTCAGATTTGGCACCTCTTCTTCGTAGAATGCCTCTGCATCAATGGGTTGGCTTTTAGATGCCCCTACCTGAAGACTAGCAGATATCCCGACAGGGTCAATATATACTCTTTTTGCCGGACTTGGCATCGTTGGTTGAACCTTGCTGTGAGAAGTGATACTTTTTGGCTCCTGGGCGACTTCGTCTGTAATCTTTTCTTTCCCAAGGCTTTTTTCCAACAATGTAGTTATGTCGGATACTATCGCAGCTTGTGATTGAGTGATCTGCTTGCTGAGGCTCTGTTTGGCTTCATCAAAACGTGCTTCTAAATCTTTCTGCCCCTTTCCAAACTTACTATTATGTCTTTCATTAATTTGCTTTGGAACCGAGTAAAGTATGGATGCGGAATGGTTGCGGCTTATATTTTAGTTTAACTGCCACAATATTTACACTATTAATATTATTGCAAAAATAGATAAATGCATGTATAATGATGCAAATGTCATGATGCAATGCAAGAATGTATGCAAATAAATGTACTGATTCCACTGGTAATCACCCTTTTGAACTACTTTCATAGGAATTAAAGGGTCCAGATTACAAAATATCAAAGTAGAGTTCTACACATAAGCCCTAGCTCTATCTCCTAACTTCTTGATAGCCTTGAGCAGCTTGATGAACCTAGGTGTATCTTTCATGTCTGAGGTTATGAAAGGTCGAAGAGCTTAGGCTTTTGTAGATAAATCTGTCATATGTCCTGCAACTTGTCGTATCTCCCCCATCAGGATCATATAATACCGATCTCTATCTTGAATCATCTAGGAGGCATCACGAAGTCTTCTCTGCCAATAATTATCTCCACCTGTTGTAGCTTCCTCTAATACCTGAATTCTCCCCCTGTAGTCCTGAACGGTTGCCTCGAGTGACTTGATCTGGGCTCATAACATACCAATTTCATGCTCCCTTTCTTGTAGTTCGATAAAGCCGTTCCTCCGATGATAGGTCTGAAAGGACTGCTCTAACTCTGTCAGTCTCCCTTCTAACTCGACGTTTCGATCCTGATTCTAATTCATGCTTTGAACGGTGTCGTTGTACAAGTTCTGCATCTCTAGCAGTCTATTCATTCTCCCCATGGATTTTCTCTTCCAAACGGCAGTGTTCTCTCTTTCATAGATGATTGACTGCTTGCCTTTGTCAATCTCTTGCCTAGCTCTTTCTTTCTCTTGGTTAATGGCGTTCCTAAAAGATTGCCTTTCACTCTCGATGGCTAACTTTCAACTTTCTATCTCTTTCTCTATTGCTCACCTGCTTCTCTCCCATTCTTCTTCGACTAGACGCATATTGTTCATCCCTTCCTTCTCCACGGCTAGGAATTGACTTCGGCCAGATTCTGCACCTTTGCTTGGAGCTGAAGAGTATCTTTCTTATAAAGAGCATTCTTCTCACTCAGATATGTGTTCAGCTTCTTCAGTTGCATAATGGTCCCATCCTGTTCATTGACCTCTAAACTTGCCTTGTAGAGCTCATCCATATGCTAAGTCTGTAAGGCCTCCATATTCTTCTTAACTTCCTCGAGTTCTAGAATCTTGTCATTGGTTGGTCCTTGGTCGGGTTCTAGAATCTTGTCATTAACCCTCAGGCGCTTCCAAAGATCGTAATCTAGGGTGATCATGAGCTCGGTTCTCCTTCTACCCTGATCCGATAATAGTGATCCCAAGCTCTCATGATGGTCTATACCTTTATCCTGAACTCGACCTTGAAAGGAAACTCACTTCAACTTAGACCGGCAGTGACGGGAATGAACTGTCGTGATCTGAATTGCTGGGACACCAAAGGCATAGCACAAGCAATCCCACCATATAGCCCTAACATCATCAGCCAGTCATAATCACCGCGGCTATATAAGAAGTAACTAACCTTGTCGAGCCACGGAACTCTCCACACTATGCCTTCATCTTGAATGTTCTTAAAGATTCGTGACCATTTCTTCCTGTTCAAGTCTTCTCGCCATTCCTTCGCTAAGTACTCCCATAAAGGTGAAAAGTCTCAGAATGATATTCCCGATAAAACCCTCGTTGGTGTCTTCCACATATGGCTCTAAATCCTAACTTGTAGTAGCTGCGCACACCATCTAAAATGTCCCTCTTGCTCATCATGAGGGTTGCAATGAAACTGATGTGATCGCAAGTACCTTTATTTTGCAATCCTTGTCATTGTTATCCTTGGTTGATTCGGTGTCTACGCTTTTATGTATATGTCAAGTGAGCATACGCGTTTGATGAATTCTCTTGTAGTGATTGTAGAAGCTGGTATTTTAGTTACCGAGAATGAGGTAAGGTTTGTTCGCCTTAGAGTTCTTCACCGAGGATCTAACGTGGTTAGTGCTAGTTGGGTTTTAGACTGTTGGCAGATATGGCTATTTGTGGAAGTGTCGAGTGTGCAAGTGACATTCGAGATGTTGTCGTGTTGGAGTGAATATTGGTACCAGGAATGTTATAAGTAAGTGTAGATATTGATCATGCACAGTGTAAAAACACTTATATGTACGTATTTAAATATGCCAGTACATCCATACATCCTTGGGCATGATATTAGAGGTTTTGCATTCATATGCATAGACATCTAGGATGACATATAAGAAATCATGTATACATTTGTCCACACTTACAGATAACTTCTTGGAGGCCGATGTAGTGGTGGTAGCTGGTTCTTCTAGTGAGTTGGTTGCGTCTAGAAAGTTGTATAGGTGGTGTCCTTTGGTGGTGCAAGGTCATAAGTTTGCCACAGATCTAAGGGAGTTGCCATTCCATGATTTTGATGTGTTTTTGGGTATAGGTTGTTTGAATGAGCACAAGTCAGTTGTGGATTGTGAATCCAAAAAGGGGTTCTTTGAGGTTAGTCGATTATTATGAAGTTGTGGTAGTTGGCGAGATTATGAAATCCTTGTCCAGTGTAGTTTTGGCTGCACGTGTGGAAAGGTTGATGCAAGGAGGTTGCCAAGCTTATTTGACTAGTGTGGTGAGTCTTGAGGTTAAGGATGAGGATACGCATAGATTGCGTTTCGTACAAGGTACGGGCATTATGAGTTCTTGGTCATGCTTGTTGGTTTGACAAATGCCTGGGTGCTTTTATGGATATGATGAATAGGGTGTTCCATGAGTATCTGATCAATTTGTGGTGGTGTTTGTTGATGATGTTCTCGTGTACTCTCGTACTGAGAAAGAACTTTATCGGTATTTGTGGATTGAGTTGCAAGTGTTGAAGGATAATCAGTTTTGGCTTAAGGAAGTGATGTTCCTTGGTTGTGTGGTTTTCGCAGAGGATATCCGTGTTGATCCAAAAAAAATGAGGCTATTCTCTTTTGGAAGTAACCTAGATTTGTTCTTGAGGTTCCCATATTTCTTGGGCTGGCTGGTTTTTCTGTCACTTTGTTGATGGGTTTTCTAGTATTGTAGCACCATTATCGAAGTTGATGCAAAATAATATTCCTTATGTGTGGATGGAGAGGCAACATCATAGTTTTGAGAAGTTGAAGGAAGTTTTGACATATGCTCATATGTTAATTCAACCTGAATTTGGGAAGGAGTTTGTAGTTTATAGTGATGTGTCGTACGTTGGTTTGGGATGTGTGCTGATGCAAGGCGATAAGCTGGTGGCCTATGCATAGTGACATCTAAAGGTTTATGAGCGCAATTATCCAATTCATGATTTAGATCTTGCGGCTATGGTGGTTGTTTTAAAAATCTAGAGACATTACCTTTAAAGAGAGAGGTGTGTGGTTTTCACGGATCACAAGAGTTTGACGTTTGATGTCTTGAAAGGTTTTAGAATCTTAGGCAGCGTAGATGGTTGTAGTTGCTTAAGGATTACGACCTGACGATCGAGTATCATCCTGGAAAACCTAGTGTGGTTGTAGGTGCATTGAGTTGTAAGGTTGCAGTTGAGCTTAGGGCTATGTTTGCAAGGTTGAGTGTGACACGAGAATGTGGGTTTTTGGCTGAGTTGCAGGTTAAGCCTTCATTGTCACAAATGTTAAAGTTAAGCAAACATTTTGATGATTCCTTGGTTGAGCGTGTTAAGGACATATCAGATAGTAATTTGACCGATTTTCTTTTTGATGATGATAGGGTTTTGTGTTACAAGGGTTGAATAGTGGTGCCGGATGATCCAGAGTTGTGGCACACTATTTTGGCGGAGCCACATTCTAATCCTTTTCTATGCATTCTGGTAGTGTTAAGACGTATCATGGGTTGGTTTGAAAAAGGATATGGCAGAGTTCGTTTCTAAGTGCATGGTGTGTCAGCGGATCAAGGCTGAACATCAGTTTTCATCCGAGTTGTTGCAATCGTTGAAAATTCTAGAGTGGAAATGGGAGAGAATCACCTTGGATTTTGTGTCAGGGTTTCTTTTGACACCGGTTAAAAAGGATTCTGGTTGGGTGATTGTTGATCGGTTTACGAAGTGTGCACATTTCTTGCCAGTGCATACGACGTATACGCCAGACAAGTTGGCAGATTTGTATATTGTTGAGATCTTGCATTTGTATGGGGTACCTAAGTCCATTGTTTCGGATAGAGATTCGAGGTTTTCAGCGAGGTTTTGGATGAGTTTGCATCGAACTTTGGGTACAAGGTTAAACTTCAGTACCGCGTATCATCCTCACTCAGATAGACAGTCTGAGTGAAATATCCATGTTTTGGAGGATATGTTGAGATGTTGCATTAATGAGTTCCAAGGAACTTGGGAGAAGTATTTACCTTTGGTTGTGTTTGCATATAACAATGGTTGCCAAATGAGTATATAGATGGCACTGTATGAGGCATTGTATGGCTGGAGGTGTCGTACGCCCTTGTGTTAGTTGAGGTAGGGGAAAAGCATGTTTCCTTGCCGGATGTGTTGAAAGACAAAGATAAAAAGGTAAAGCTTGTGTGTGATCGCTGAAAGTGGCTGCGGATTGGCAGAAATCTTACGCGGATATGAAGCGTAGGAAAATTGAATATGCGGTGGACGATCGCGTATTCTTAGAAGTGTCACCGTGGGAAAAAGTGATGTGGTTCGAACATAAGGGTAAGCTTAGTCAGAGGTTTATTGGACCTTATGAGGCTGTTGAGCGTGTTGTTCCTGTGGTTTATCCGTTGAGGTTGCCTCCCGAGCTGGAGAAAGTACATGATGTGTACCATGTATCTATGTTACGGAGGTATCGATCGGATCCCTCACATATTATGCTGGTGGAGCATATTGAGTTGAGGCTGGGTTTATCCTATGATGAGAAACTGGTGGACATTCTTGATTCCAGCATCAAAGCTATTCGTGAAGAGACGATTAAGCTTGTTAGGGTAGTGTGGCGACACCGTGGTGTGGACGAAGCCACTTGGGAAAATAAGGCGGACTTGTTGGAGCAATTTTCGTATTTGTTTCCTCCAGATAAATTTCGGGGATAAAATTTCTTAAGTGGGGGAGAGTTGTAACACCCCGGTTTTGGGCTTAGATGTTTTAAAGGTTGGTTCGAGGGTCTGGTGGACCGGTATTAAAGGTTCAAGTCAATTTCGGGATTAAATCGAATTAAATATTTTTGAAAGTGATAAAATTATGGAAAAATATTCTAAAATCATTATTAAATATATTAATGATTTTGGTGGAATCAATTTTGGAAAATGAGTTTTGGAAATCGGACATTTTGGACTAGTGACCAAAATGCAAACTTTGAAAATTGTTTTTATTGACTGCTTTGTAAAGTGTTAAAACTTTGAATCTTTAAGGAGCTAATTGCCCAAAAAGTCTAATATCAGACTTTATCCCTTAATTGGCTATTTTTAAAGTGTTTTGGAAAATAAAAATAGGTTGGACATAATTAATTTGGTTATTAAACCTTTTAAAGAAAATCACGTAACTAACTTTCTCAAAATATTTTCTCTCAAAATCTCTCCAACCAAACATCAATTTATTCTTCTAAATCTTCAGGTAAACCTTTCTTTTGTTAAATCTTTTGTTGGTAAATGATATCTTTTTGTTAATCTACCAAAACCTTATTATTTTAACTTTGTTTTCTCATGTAAATCATCCAATTAAGGGAGAAAGCATCCATTAGAGGTAAGTTTAGTTCTCCTCCTCTAATGAAAGGTTCTTTACTGAAATTCCCAAGTTGTTGACTCTTTACAATTGTTTTCTAAGGTGCTTTTGATAAATTAATTAAGGAAAATTGGTTTAATTGTGTTTTGATTGATGGAATTTATGGATCTTCATACTTGTTCTATTTTGCTGGGATTTTGATCAGAGTAGATCATGATTTTGATTTTGATGTTTAATTGAGTTGATAACTTGGTTTTAATATTGTAATCCCGAAATAAGTTGAATGTCTAATGTTTAAGGTTGTTAATCAAGAGTATTCAGAGTGATAGTTGAGTTTAATCATTTATGGAAGTAAAAGGATGTTGGGAAAGGGTTTTTAGATGTTAATTGATGATGTTTGATGGATTGAATTGTTATATTATGGCTGGGTTGAGTTTTGGAAGTATTTGAGGATGTTTTCGATATGTTTCGGATGGTTTTTGAGTGGGCAACTCGAGGGTTGCCGGTAATTGCTTGTAGACAATGGTTTGAATGCATAATAATGCATTTTCCTCTGGTTTTATGTGTTTAAAACAGGGGATAGTCAAGGCGGCGAAGCCCGACATCGATTGTTGCTAGCCGAGAGCTCGATTTGCGTTGGTGAGCAAGGCAGGGTGTATCGGTGAGTGAAAACTAGTTTTAAATGTCTTTAAAAGGTTCATGAATGATATTAGGAGTTTGGATGAGCTTGAAATGCTTACCTAAGCTCAGGAGTAAGTTTTCCTTATTTTGCTCTTGAATATCGGATAGGATATGAGCATGCTTCATTTTCATGTTTGGTTTAAATATGGTTTGTCTTACTTACTATAAATGCATGGTTTTGAACACATATGCAATGGATTTAAAGTATATAAATGCTAGAGAGAATTGGTTTTCATTCCAGTTGGGAATGATGTTATTGCATTGGCAATGCGGTTTGCAAATGTGGTGGCTTTTGTATAATGCATTGTAAAATAATGAGTAAATGGTTTTGTGAATGTTATATTGCCTATGTGACATGTTGAGAAAACGATCGGATATAGTTGGCATGCCATAGGATTAAAGTGCACTATAAAATATGAATAAAATCGATCGTGGCCATGGGTCCTTGAGGTATGGCGATTTAACAAGGCCACTCGGACTGTTGGGACATCATTTGGGGTGTGCGGTTTAACAAGGCAACCCAAATTGATGATAGTCTTGCAGTTTAACTAGGCAAGGAAGTAAAACTCGCGGTTTAACTAGGCAAGGTTGTCAAATCTTGTGGTTCAACAAGGCAGGGACGATACATTTGCGGTTTAACTAGGCAAGGTTGGTAAACTTGCGATGTAGCTAGGCAATGGTGTTAAGCCCGCAGTTTAACTAGTGAGGATGTCAAATCTTACGGTTTAACTAGGCAAGGTTTAGGATATCATGCAGTTTAACTAGGCATGGTATGAGAGATCCTTGTATCCGATTTGTGTGGATAGAGGGTAGTCTATCCGGGTCACTATAAAATGCCAATATATGAGAAAGTTAATGTGTTGAACCTATGTTATAATGCTTTGGGATTTAAGTATGGTTTATGATTTAATGCTTTGGGATTTAAGCATGGTAAAATGGTTTAATGCTTTGGGTTCTAAGCATGGAATATGTATATGATGTTGCTTAAAGGTTGTTGTGCATTGTTTCGGTTGGAAGCAGGGAAATGCTTTGGGTGTAAGCATGTTTTTAGAAACAAGTGTTTAGTTTTCAAATGGTTTTAATCGCATCATTGTTTTATAAGCATCCTTAGTTAGCATGTGTGCTTACGCTCTCTTTTTTCTAATGATGCAGAGTGTTAAGGTTTGGGGGCAGCAAAGGCAAGGTTTAAAGTTATCCAAAGACAAGGACTACCTTGAGTATGAACTCGGTCTATGTTTTCGGTTAATAAGGCAATGTGTTCGAAATGTTTTTCCCTGGGATTGTATTATGTCTTTCCATGTTTTACGCATGTGAAATGCTGGATTGTAAAGTTTTTTTGATGTTGATAAGTTTGATGATGATCTTTGCTTATAGTTGAGGCTTGACGGTTTCCTAGGTATGCATCTAATTAACCTTTGGTGGTTACCAAGTTTTGATGATTCAAGCATGGTTGTTGTGATGCTTTGGATATGAAATCATGTTGTGTATACCTTAAGTGTGACAAATTTGAGTAATGGAAGTTTGGTACAATGATGGTTGCCTAGGTATGCATAAGTGTTTGAAGCATGTTCAAGTGGTTTGGTTATCATTAGAGTATGTTTAGACAGCTATTTGGGACATTACAAGGCGTATCGGAACAGGTGCCCCGTACTGATACGGCTAGGCCATTTCAGGCATAGCATTTTGATACGCAAGAGGGTGTTACGATACAGACAAGCCTTTTCAGGCATAGCATTTCGGTACTCTAGCAAGTGTTCTGATACGACCTTAGGCATTTCGGCTATGCGTTTCGATACGCAGGCAAGTATTTTAGTACGAGTTTTGGCTACTGGAATATGAGTTTTAGAAATTGTTGAGGTGTACCGAAACACTTGTAGGTGTACCGGTACGGCTGCAGTTATTTCAGTTAAATTGAATATTTGAGGTTCTGTTTTCTCTCAATTTGGTCCCCAAGTTTTGTGAATGCAATTGTATGAGTTTGGATGATCGTTTTGACCTGAAATTTGACAAGTAAGCATGTGATTGGACTAATAGAAGATTGGTAAACTTAATTTCAGTTTTGCTCCTTAAATTTATCAGATTTACATTTTAATCCCTAAAATGTATGTTATGCAATTGGATGCCTTTTTGTGGCCTGTTTCTTTTGAAAATTCATTCGCTACAAGTATGTATATGTAAGATTAATAACATTCATCTAGACAAGATAAAAAGAAAAAATGGATCGGTTTTTTTTGTAATCTTTCTCCGGCTTGGTTCGAGAATCCTAATGTAATTCTCTTGGTTCGGTCGGGCGTCTAGACCCGGTCAAGGGGGTTACACAACGGGGTCCACTATAAAGAGCATTTAGACATGCATGCCTTAAATTCCAACAAAACGGAAGAAAAATAAGATTAAATCACATTTTATGAATTAAAATATTTATTTTGGGCTTTTGAACATGATTATACAGCTTAAACTTATTTTAGAACTTTTTACTCAGTTAAAATTCCAACGGGTCCATTGTAAAGCCCATTTAGACATGCACGCCTTAAACCCCAAAAAAATGGCCATAAAATAAGATTAAATCAAATTTTATGATTTAAAATATTTAATTATGGGCTATTGAATATGATTATATATCTTGACCTCAATTTCAGAACTTTTTACTCCGTTAAAATTCCAACGGGTCCACTGTAAAGCCCATTTAGACATGCATGCCATAAACCCAACAAAACGACCACAAAATAAGATTAAATAAAATTTTATGAGTTTAAATATTTGATTATGTTCTTTTGATTATGATTATATATCTTAACCTCAATTTTAGAACTTTTTACTGGGTTAAAATTCTAACGGTTCCACTATAAACCCACTTTGACATGCACGCCTCAGCCCCAACAAAATGGCCGCAAAATAAGATTAAATCTAATTTAATGAATTAAAATATTTATTTATGGGATTTTGAACATGATTATATAGTTTAACCTCATTTTTAGAAAATTTTACTCGGTTAAAATTCCAACAGGTCCACTATAAAGCCCGTTTAGACATGCACGACTTAAACCCAACAAAACGGACACAAAATAAGATTAAATCAAATTTTGTGAGTTGAAATATTTTATTATGCGCTTTTGATTATGATTATATAGCTTAACCTAAAATTTAAAACTTTTTACTCGGTTAAAATTTCAATGTGTCCACTATAAAGCCCATTTGGACATGCACGCCTTAAACCCCAACAAAAAGGCCAAAAATAAGATTAAATCAAATTTTATGAATTTAAATATTTAGTTATGGGCTTTTGAACATGATTATACAGCTTAACCTCAATTTTAGAACTTTTTACTCTGTTAAAATTTCAACGGGTCCACTGTAAAGCCCATTTAGACATGCACGCCTTAAACCCCAACAAAACGACCAAAAAAATAAGATTAAATCACATTTTATAACTTAAAATATTTATTTATGGGCTTTTGAACATGATTATATATGTTAACCTCTTTTTCAAAACTTTTTACTCAATTAAAATTCTACCTTGTGCACTATAAAGCCCATTTGGACATTCACGAATTAAACCCAAAAAAAAGGGGTGAAAAATAAGATTAAATCATATTTTATTAATTAAAATTTTTAGTTAAGGACTTTTGAACATGATTATATAGCTTAACCTCATTATTAGAAATTTTTACTAGTTAAAATTCCAACGGGTCCACTATAAAGCCCATTTAGACATGCACGCCGTAAACCCCAACAAAATGGCCACAAAATAAGATTAAATCAAATTTTATGGTTTAAAATATTTATTTATGGGCTTTTGAATATGATTATATAGCTTAACCTCAATTTCAAAACTTTTTTTTGGTTAAAATTTCAACAGCCACAAAAGAAGATTACATAATATTTTATGGGTTAAAATATTTGATTATGTTCTTTTGTTATGATTATATAGCTTAAACTTCATATTAGTACTTTTTACTCGATTAAAATTCCAACGGGTTCACAGTAAAATCCATTTAGACATGCACACCTTAATTTTTTTTGAAGAAAAAACATACACGCCTTAAACCCCAACAAAATGGCCCAAAATAAGATTAAATAAAATTTATGAGTTAAAATATTTGATTATGTGCTTTTTATTATTATTATATAGCTTAACCTGAAATTTAAAACTTTTTACTCGGTTAAAATTTCAACGGGTATAAAGCTCATTTGGACATGCATGCTTTAAACCCTAATAAAAAGGCTGAAAAATAAGATTAAATCAAATTTTATGAATTAAAATATTTAGCTATGGGCTTTTGAACATGATTATACAGCTTAACCTCAATTTTAGAACTTTTTACTCAGTTAAAATTCCAACGTGTCCACTGTAAAGCCCATTTAGACATACACGTCTTAAACCCCAACAAAACGACCAAAGAATAAGATTAATTCACATTTTATGAATTAAAATATTTATTTATGGGCTTTTGAACATGATTATATCACTTAACCTCTTTTTCAAAACTTTTTACGTGGTTAAAATTCCACCTTGTGCACTATAAAGCCCACTTGGACATTTACGCCTTAATGCCCAACAAAACGGTTGAAAAATAAGATTAAATCATATTTTATTAATTAAAATATTTAGTTATGGACTTCTAAATGTGATTATATAGCTTAACCTCATTATCAAAAAATTTTACCGGGTTAAAATTCAAACGGGTCCACTTTAAAGCCCATTTAGACATGCATGTCTTACACACAACAAAACGACCAGAAAATAAGCTTAAATCAAATTTATGAGTTAAAATATTTTATTATGGGATTTGAATATGATTATATACCTTAACCTCAATTTTAGAACTTTTTACACGGTTAGAATTCCAACAGGTCCACTATAAAGCCCATTTAGACATCTACACATTAAATCCCAACCAAATGGAAAAAATAAGATTAAATCACATTTTATGGGCTTTTAAACATGATTATACAGCTTAACATCATTTTCAGAACTTTTTACTAGGTTAAAATTCCAACGGGTCCACTGTAAAGCCCATTTAGACATGCACGCCTTAAACCCCAACAAAATGGCCACAAAATAAGATTAAATCAAATTTTATGATTTAAAATATTTTATTTATGGGCTTTTTAATATGGTTATATAGCTTAACCTCAATTTCAAAAATTTGTATTCGTTTAAAATTTCAATTGGTCCACTGTAAAGCCCATTTAGACATGCACGCCTTAAACCCAACAAGACGCCACAAAATAAGATTAATTAATATTTTAAATCATAAAATATTTGATTATGATTATATAGCTTAACATCAATTTTAGAACATTTTACTTGGTTAAAATTCCAATGGGTTCACAGTAAAGCTCATTTAGACATGCACGCCTTAATTTTTTAGAAGAAAAAACATGCACGCCTCAAACCCCAACAAAATGTCTGCAAAATTTTAAACTTTTGATTATGATTATATAGCTTAACCTGAAATTTAAAACTTTTTACTTGGTTAAAAATTCAACGGGTCCACAATAAAGCCCATTAACATGCATACCTTAAACCCCAACAAAAAGGCCGAAAAATAAGTTTAAATCAAATTTTATGAATTAAAATATTTATTTATGGGTTTTTGAACATGATTATACAGCTTAACCTCAATTTTAGAACTTTTTACTCTGTTAAAATTTCAACGGGTCCACTGTAAAGCCCATTTAGACATGCATTTAAACCCCCACAAAACGACCAAAAAATAAGATTAAATCACATTTTATGACTTAAAATATTTATTTATGGGCTTTTGAACATGATTATATAGCTTAACCTCTTTATGTGAGCTTTTTACTGAGTTAAAATTCCACCTTGTCCACTATAAACCCATTTGGACATTCGCGCCTAAAACCCCAACAAAACGGGTGAAAAATAAGTTATGGACTTTTGAACATGATTAAATAATATTTTATAAATTAAAATATTTAGTTATGGACTTTTGAACATGATTATATAGCTTAACCTGATTACCATAAACTTTTACTCGGTTAAAATTCCAACGGGTCCACTTTAAAAACCATTTAGACATGCATGCCTTACACACAACAAAACGGCCACAAAATAAGATTAAATCAAATTTTATAAGTTAAAATATTTGATTTTGGGCTTTGAATATGATTATATACCTTAACCTCAATTTTATAACTTTTTACACAGTTAAAATTCCAACAGGTCCACTATAAAGCCCATTTAGACATGCACGCATTAAAACCCAACAAAACGGAAGAAAATAAGATTAAATCACATTTTATGAATTAAAATATTTAGTTATGGTCTTAAACATGATTATACAGCTTAACCTCATTTTAGAACTTTTTACTCAGTTAAAATTCGAACGGGTCCACTATAAAGCCCATTTAGACATGCACGCCTTAAACCCAACAAAATGGCTTCAAAATAATATTAAATCAAATTTTATGATTTAAAATATTTATTTATGGGCTTTTGAATATGATTATATAGCTTGACCTCAATTTTATAACTTTTTATTCTGTTAAAATTTCAACTGGTCCACTATAAAGCCAATTTGGACATGCACGCCTTAAACCCCAAATAGGCCAAAAAATAAGATTAAATCAAATTTTATGAATTAAAATATTTAGTTATGGGCTTTTGAACATGATTATACAGCTTAACATCAATTGAATACTTCCTTCCTCGTTGTTGGAGACGGGCTTTGATTGTAGGATCTAGGAAGGAAAGCAAGTGATTCCTGCAGAGTAAGATGGCTTGGAACAATGAAAAGTATGTGAATGGTGGTTGCGGAAGATGGTATGAATGGTGTATAGAAATGGTGATGGAAAGGTGAAGGTAGTATCTTAAAGAATCAAGGAAGAAACTAGGCTGTAGAGAGCCTAACCCCTAACCTTATAGATGTCTTTAAGGGATGGTAGAAAGGACTTGGACCCGTTGGTTATAAAGAACCAAGAACCCGAAGTATCAAGGTGGAAATGAGGTTTGACGCTACAAGTACAAAGTACTTGATAAGTTGATAAAGTTCTAAAATGATCTAAAAGAGAGAAAATTCTCACAAAGGTAATTTAATTGATATGAATGAGATGAGATACAAATGAAATGAAAGGCCCTATTATAGTTTTCTAGGGGTGTAGCCGAAAAGGCATTACATAGGTGAAGGGGTGGCCGAATAGGTATGTGTCTCCCTCCAAACACTGGTCGTGACTCCCTCCAAAGGGCTGGTAATGATTCGGCTATCTTTGTGTCTCCCTCCAAATGGTTTTGGCACACAAACATTTGAAAAGTTGTAATTTCTAGTATGAAATTCCAGCCTGCACTTCCTTTGGTAATCTGGACATATCTCAAGCTCCCGATATTGGATTGAAGCAATTCAACATGATTTGGAAAGCTAAGAGATAGGAGAACAAGTTTCATGAAGACTTCTCAACCCAGTTATGCTTGGATCCTTCACGAAAATGGCAAAGAATCTGACTGAAGTTTTTGGTGATGAATCTGCCCAATGAAGGAACTCTTCATTTTGGCGCACTCATTCTTTCCCTCCATGTGTTTGCCGCCCATTTTTAAGTTCCCTCCAATTAGCTAGGGACATGTTCCTTAGGAGAGAACATGACCCTTGGGGTGGTGAGCTGGCAAGTGTAGGTGGAGCTGAAGTGAGCTGGTTGAACTTGAAGTGAGTGAATTGAGCTGAGCTAGCTAGCTGAAAGAGCTAACTCAATCTTCAAGCTGATTTGAGCTATTCCGAGCTAACTTTAGCTAGGTGAGCTGGTCCTTCAAGCTTATGAGCTCCTTTAGAATGTTCTCCTTAAGTTGTCACCTTAGGAGATGCATAAGCATGCTCTACTTTCGATATTTTCTTTTTCTTTTTTTTTCGAACTATTTTTTTCTATTATTTTTGGGGGTTTTTTCTCTTTATTTATTTTTGGAATTTTTAGGAGATATTTTATTTTTCTTCATTATCTTTAGTTTCCAGGTTTTCTTTGTTTTCTTTTCTTTTCCACAACAAGACTCACAACCACCATGCTAAGAAAATTCACTGCCGACTACTTGCCACAGCAACCATAACAGAGATTGCCCAGGTAACAACAATGGCATCGGCAACTTCTTATGCCCAAACATGGATCAAATCAAAGCAACGCTATTCATGCAGTACCAGCAACAAGCATTCAACCACTGACCGGAAAATGAATCAAGCAAACGGCACAAAGGAAACTTATCACTAGAGGTGACGACCTCTCCGACTAACACATTTCATTTAGTTTCTTTTAAATTTTGTTTCACTTTTACATGCATTAAGGACAATGCTTCTCTCGAATTTGGGGGTGTTGGTTTCTAGTTAGTTTCATGTTTAGTTGCATTTATCTTTAGCAATCACATATAGGTTGCATATGTTACTTGCCATGCCTTTAATTGGATTTAATTGCTTAAGACTTGTTGAATATCCAATGATGAATTTTTGCCACTGCACTAATTGAAAGAACCTTTAATTTTAGGATTGCATGAAAAGAACTTAGAATTTTACTATGATGTTGAATCTTGGTTACACGGTTGTGGCTTGTTGATTGAAAGAAACTTAGTGAACTTAGGTTGCTTAAAATTTGGGTAAATTTCAAACTAAAAACTAAAAGTTAATTTTTTGCTAGAGGTGCCCAAAACTGGCTCTAGTAGTAAATGCACTTTCTTGCTAGAGGTGCCCGAAACTGGCTCTAGTAGTTAATGCACATTAAAGAATCGCTAGAGGTGCCCGAAATTGGCTCTAGTTAAAATAAAAATAAACGCCTCGATAATTAAATTGATAAAAGCTTATTGTTCACATAGAATCTTGAAAATCAACTTGTACACAACTACGCACACACATTGTCACGAGCATTAAAGTTTGATTCCAGGTAATTTTTATGCTATCTGAAAAATTAAAAGGTGATCATACTTTGTGCCACGATTCCGAGGTTTGAATTCAAGTTTGAAGCATGTCTTTGATGATTAAAGTCTTGGCATGTAATTTTTAGTTTGCATTGCTTGAGGACAAGCAATAGTTCGAGTTTGGGGGTGTGATAAGTGTTCAAAAGTACTATTTTTATTACCCTTTTTACTCATATTATTGTTAGACTTAGGCTCATATTAGTTGCATAATTAGTCATTCAAGCATTAATTCATGTTTCTTTCCACCGTTGAGCTTGATTACATAACTTGGTGATTTTTGTGGAAAAATATGTTGCTTTGGTGTGGTTTTGTGTGTGTGCAGAATCACTTTCCTAAACAAGGCTAGAACCAGTTGCCAGGGCAGTACATGAAGGAGATGCCGACGCGGTTGCCAGGGCAATGCATGAAGGAGATGCCGAGCTAGTTGCCAGGGCAATTTTTGACAAGGAATAAGATGATATGGTAGTCGAAATTGATGACTAGATAAGCCCAAGATGACGTGGAGCAAAGTTAAATCCAAAAGGAGTTTGATTTCCATGAAGAGGTTAAAGAGAAATTAAATCCCAAGAAGATAGGAGAAGTTCTAGAAGGAATTTAAATATAATAAAGAATTATATTCTTTATAGACATTTAATTCGAACTTCACTTCCTCCTCAAGAAGGATTTTGACCTAGCCATCTCCTATTTAAAGGACCAAGCCGTCAAAGAGAGGAGAGAAATTTTGACAATTCCAAAGGGGTAAGAAGGGAGAGATTTCGACAAGAGAGCAAGGGGAAAAGAGCTTGATTTCTTCTTCTTCTTCTTTGCTTCCATTAGATTCATGGTTTGGGGATTATTCTTTGTATATCTTTTGAACCCAACCATGAACTAACTTGATTGGATATGGTTATTGTGTTTTGTGGTTGTGAGAAACAATTGGATTTTGTTTAGGTAATAAGAGTTTGCACTTTCTATTCAAGGTTTATTCATTCATTTTGGGTTCTTATTCTTGTTTGCGAGTGAATTGGGAGAGGATCTCGTAACTTCATCTATTTATCTAATATCGGGATAGTTAGATTCAAGAAACGAATGAGTATGATCTTTATTCAATCTATTGATGGTGAAGATTAATCTGGCTTAGGAATAAGTTAAGGATTTCAACGGCTAAAAGGAGCGCAAGATTGGTTATTGTTCACCCTTGATTCTCGCAGGGATGTATTATCAAGGCATGCACAAGTAGCTAGAGTTTTGACTTAGGGATAAGAAGAAACCATTGAAGAACGCTCCGCCAAACCTTGAAGTTTCTTCCCAGCCGCCCAAGTAGTTTCCCAGCTAGTCGCCCAGGCAACCATCGACTAGTTGCCAAGGCAACCCCGCTGTGCAAGTTGCCACGGCAACTGAGTTGCACTTGCACTCTTTTACCAAGACGATCCAATCGGCTATCACTCATCAACTCGCGATAACCTGGCCTATTCACTCTATTTTGATTTCATCAATTCTTTTAGTTTATTGCTCTTAGTTTACTCATTAGTTATAATTCCTACAATCACCTACTTGTGTTTTTCTTTTCCAACGCAGTAACTTAAGCAAAATGGCCCAAACCAATCCAGTGGAGACGATACTCGATACTCGTATCACTTTATTATGTGTGACGTGTATACTTGCACAATTGCGTATCACTTATTACGTGCAACAATTATATAACTTAAACTAAATTTTATAACTTTTTACTCGATTAAATTCTAACGGGTCCACTATAAAGCCCACTTAGACATGGACGCCTTAAAACCCAACAAAATGGCCACAAAATAAGATTAAATCAAAATTTATGAATTACGATATTTAGTTTTGAGCTTTGGAACATGATTATACAGCTTAACCTCAATTTTAGAGCTTTTTACTCGATTAAAATTCCAACAGGTACACTATAAAGCCCATTTAGACATGCACGCCTCAACCCAACAAAATGGACACAAAATAAGATTAAATCAAATTTTATGAGTTAAAATATTTGATTATTGGCTTTTGAACATGATTATATAGCTTAACCTCATTTCAGAACTTTTTACTCGGTTAAAATTCCAACGGGTCCACTATAAAACCTATTTAGATATGCACGCCTTAAACCCAACAAAACGACCATAAAACAAGATTAAATCAAATTTTATTAGTTAAAATATTTGATTATGGACTTTATATTATGATTATATAACTTAACATCAATTTAGAACTTTTTACTCTTGGTTAAAATTTCAACGCGTCCACTCTAAAGCCCATTTAGACATGCACGCCTTAAACCCTAACAAAATGGCCTCAAAATAAGTTTAAATTAAATTTTATGATTTAAAATATTTAGTTATGGGCTTTTGAACATGATTATGCAGCTTAACCTAAATTTTAGAACTTTTTACTCTGTTGAAATTCCAACGGGTCCATTAAAAACCCATTATTACATGCACGTCTTAAACCCAACAAAACAACCACAAAATAAGATTAAATCAAATTTTATTAGTTAAAATATTTTGACTATGGGCTTTTGAATATGATTATATAGCTTAACCTCTTTTTTTAGAACTTTTTAATTGGTTAAAATTCCAATGGGTCCACTATAAACTTCATTTCGTCATGCACGCCTTAAACCCCAACAAAACAAAATAAAAAAATAAGATTAAATCACATTTTATGAATTAAAATTTTTAGTTTTGGGCTTTTGAATGGGTCCACTATAATGCCCATTCAGACATGCATGCCTTAAAACCCAACAAAATGGCCGCAAAATAAGATTCAATCAAATTTTATAGATTAAAATATATAGTTAAGGTCTTTTGAACATGATTATACAGCTTAACCTTAATTTAAAAACTTTTTACTCGGTTAAAATTCCAATAGGGTCCACTATAAAGCCTATTTAGACAAGCACGCCTTAAACCCAACAAAATGTCCACAAAATAAGATTGAATCAAATTTTATGAGTTAAAATATTTGATTATGGGCTTTTGAATATTATTATATAGCTTAACCTCATTTTCAGAACTTTTTACTTTGTTAAAATTCCAACGGGTCTACTATAAAGCCCATTTAGTCATGCACACCTTAAACCCCAGCAAAACGGCCGAAAAATAAGATTAAACAAAATTTTATGTGTTAAAATATTTGATTATGGGTTTTTGAATATGATTATATAGCTTAACCCCAATTTTATAACTTTTTACTCGGTTAAAATTTCAAGGGGTCCGCTGTAAAGCCCCCTCAAACATTTTATGACTTAAAATATTTAGTTATGGCCTTTTGAACATGATTATATAGCTTAACCTTATTTTCAAAATTTTTTACTCGGTTAAAATTTCAACGGGTCCACTATAAAGCCCATTTAGACATGCACGCATTAAACCCAACATAACAACCACAAAATAAGATTAAATAAATTTTTTTGAGTTAAAATATTTGATTATGTACTTTTGATTATTATTATATAGCTTAACCTCAATTATAGAACTTTTACTCAGTTAAATTTCCAGCGGGTCCACTGTAAAGCCCATTTAGACATGTACGCCTTGAACCTCGTTTTTAGAAATTTTTATTAGGTTAAAATTCCAATGGGTCCACTATAAAGCCCACGTAGACATGCACGCATTAAAACCCAACAAAATGGCCACAAAATAAGATTAAATTAAATTTTACGAATTAGAATATTTAGTTATGGACTTTTGAACATGATTATAGAGCTTAACCTTATTTTCAAAAATTTTTACTCAGTTAAAATTTCAACGGGTCAACTGTAAAGCCCATAAGACATGCACACCTTAAACCCAACAAAACGACCACAAAATAAGATTAAATAAAATTTTATGAGTTAAAATATTTGATTATGTGCTTTTGATTATGATTATATAGCCTAACCTGAATTTTAGAACTTTTTACTTGGTTATAATTCCAACAGGTCCACTATAAAGTCCATTTAGACATGCACGCCTTAAACCCCATCAAAATGGCCGCAAAATAAGATTAAATCAAATTATATGAATTAAAATATTTAGTTTTGGGCTTTTGAACATGATTAAATAGCTTAGCCACTTTTTCAGAAATTTTTACTTGATTAAACTTCCAACAGGTCCACTATAAAGTACATTTAGGCATGCACGCCTTAAACCCAAGAAAACGACCAGAAAATAAGATTTAATCAAATTTTATGAGTTAAAATATTTGATTATGGGCTTTTGAATATTATTATATAGCTTAACCTCGTTTTTAGAACTTTTTACTTGGTTAAAATTCCAACGGGTCCATTATAAAGCCCATTTAGACATGCACGCCATAAATCCCAAAAAAAACGGCCGAAGAATAAGATTAAATAAAATTTTATGTGTTAAAATATTTATTTTTGGGCTGGTGAATACGATTATATTGCTTAACGTCATTTTTAGAAATTTTTACTTGGTTAAAATTCCAACAGGTCTACTGCAAAGCCCATTTAGACATACACGCCTTAAACCCGACAAAACAGACATAAAATAGGATTAAATAGAAATTTATGAGTTAAAATATTTGATTATGAGCTTTTGATTATGATTGTATATCTTAACCTCAATCTATAAACTCCTTCTTCTCATCTCGATACTCAGAAACATATATGTTTCCCTGTTCTAAATCCATAAACTCCTTCTTCTTCTTATCTCGATAACGAGTTCCCAAATACTTCGTGCAGAAAACAGCATAAAAGAATTCCCATGTTACATCAGTAGGTGCCACACCCGCAACAACAGTTGTCCACCAACTGTACGAATCACCCTACAGCAACGATACTATACAACCCAGCTTGGGAACATCTGAACACTCCATCTGGCCTAGAATCCTCTTTGTGCTAGCAAACCACTCCCTAGCTGCTTTAAGAGCTAAAACTCTAAACTTACCTATTTTAATTGATTCGGGTTTGATTAATATATATATTGATACTAAGATAGTAGCACGAAGAAAGGTTCATTAGAAAATTCCTAGAATTAAGTTCCCAGTATATTTAATGGAACTTTTATTCCATGAAATTGAAGTCATTCTTGGAATGGATTGGTTGCCTGTATATGATGCAGATGTGAAATGTAAGAAGAAAAGGTTAGTATTTCAAGGACCCGATGGTTTTGAAATAACCCGATAGAAGAAAGAACTGACTGTTTAGAGTCAGTAATTTCTGTAACGACAACTCAAAGGCTGTCATTCAATGGATGTGAAACATGTTTGGTTTGTATGGAAGATACACAAAAGTTACCTAAAAAGATTGAAGACATTCCGACTGTAAAGGAAATTTCCTGATATATTTCCGAATGAGTTATCAGGATTACCTCTGGATAGGGAAATATAATTTGGGATTAATGTTTATCCTAGAACTAAGTCGATATCAATGGTACTATCAGTGGCTTACCAACTGGCACTACCTCTAGATATAAGTAAGATTCATTATATGTTTCACATATTCATGCTTTGGAGGTATTGATCGGATTCTTCACATGAAAATTACTTCTGAGGAGATTGAATTACAACCAGGTTTAACATATAAAGAAGAACTAGTGAAAATCCTAGCATACAAAGTAGAAGAATTAAAGGACAAGAAAATTTTATTGGTTAAAGTCCTCTGGAGAAATCAAAGTCATTTGGGAAATTTAAGAGAGAATGAATAAGTAGAATCGAAGTTGTTTGAAATGAGTAAATGAATAGCTCACCTCCGAGAGTGGCATTTCAGTGTTACCCGTATTTTTCATACGAGGCTTATATTATTCAAATTTGGATCTAATAAAATTGTTAAGCGTGCTCATGATAGGGAAATATTAGGATGGGTGACCTTTGGGAAGGTCCCATGAAAGTGTTTCTGATCGAAATGTTCGACTCAGTAAGAGTAAATAAAATTCGTATGGATTATCGATAAAGGAATTCTAAGAGAAATTTTACTCTATGAAGATTTTTTATAATTATCGAAATAATAGACTGAGTTAGGAAAATTCAGTCCAAGTCCTTGGAAAAACGAAGTTTTTATGAGATAATAGTGTTTATTTCCCTAATATGGAAATATAGAATTTTCAAAATAAATCCAATAGCTCGGAAAGGGTAAAATCGCAGTAGAAGTATTTTATGGATATCATTATATCAGATCAAATTGAAATTTTAAAGACAGTTCCAAAGGTTATGGAAAATTCATAAAATATTATTTTATGAATATTTTATAAATATTGGTGGGATTCTAACTAGATTTAGTTAGACTATGATGGAGTGGTTATAAAGCTCAAAGAAAGAAAATTTGGAAATCGTATTGAGTGAAATTCGAATATTATGATCGAATAAATGCCATAAATAAAAATCTAGGATATTTTGGGACATGAACGGTTGGATTGGAACCAATTTGGTTAAATTTTAATGGAATGGCAATTTTTAAGTCTTGTTGTAAATAAAGTCTAGTTGAAGGGCAAATTGGACATTTGCCATGGATGGCATTTTTGAAATATTTTGAAACATTGATGGAAATTTTGAAAGTTTAAAAACACATGGATTTGATCTTGGCCATAGATTTTTGATGAGATTGAATCTTGGCCATTAGATTAAAAGGGCAAAATAGTAATTTCACTATGTAAAATGAATTAAAAATTTATTTTATTTTCAATCATGTGGATTTATTTAAAATATGAACAAAATATCATTTTTTTTCATATAAGGGCTGCTCGAATAGTAAGAAGAAAAGAGGGAAAAATACCAAAATTTTTCCAAGTCCATTTTCAAGGCTTTTGATCAAGAATTTAAGCAAAGTAGTTTAAGGTAAAGTAATATACTCTTCATTCTCTATATTTTGATAGTAAAATTGCATGGAATTATGAATTTTAAGTTAGGGGTTGAAGAGAGAGAAATTAAGGTTTCATGGAATTTTTAAGAATTGATGTAGTAGATGATGAATTAAGCTTAGTTTTGATAAAAAAAAACAAGCTTGAAATCAAGTTAATTTCATGTTGGAAGTTATAAACCCTAATCTTGAAATTTAGGGGTTTGTTAGGGGTTTGAGAATTGATGATGATATTGAAGGATTTAAGTTGTTTGAAGCTTTATGTTGATGTTAGAAACTTAATTTTGATGTTAGAATAAAGAATTTCCCCAAATGAATTTCTAGGGATCATTTCGCAAAGATTGAGAAAATAAGGGGAAATTATTGAAATTTTTATTTTTACATTGGAATAGATGCGTTGTGATTGAAATAGCTTGAATTGATGATTAGGGATCAAAATGAAAAATTTTGAAAGATGAAAGACCAATTCGGCAATTTAGGAAAAAAATTAAGGATTGCTCTTAAATTTTGGAAAATTGATAGAATTTAATATTTGAGTATGATATGAAAATATAGGGGTTGAAATGACAAGAAAGGAAAATTTAAGGACCTTTTTGAAGATAAAGAATTTAGTGAAGGACCAAGTTGAATAAAGTTGAAAGTTGAAGGAAAAGTTATAAGGATGTTAGAAATAAATAAATGGTTAATTTTACATGAATTTATGTACAAAAGTGAAGTAGTGACTAAAATGTCACTTTTATAAAGTTTGAAGACTAAAAAGGTAATAGTCCAAAATGAGTGATTAATTATGGAAATTGTTCAAATTAGGCTCGAACAATTGTTTAATGTTCAAAATGGTCACTAAAAACCTAGGGACCATTTTGGCAATGATGTAAAGTATTGGGAAAATTTTATATTCAAATAGTTATGTTTAAGAATCGAGTTAGCAATGTTAGATTTAAATTTATCGCAAGAAAAATGATGAATATGCTCCATTGGCCTTATACAGTTCTGTTCTAAAAGAGATCAAAGGAGAACCAGTGATAAAAAGAAAGATAAGAATCTTGAGTAAGCTTAGTGAGGCATACTATTCATGGCCCAAGTGATTGCATTTATATGTTTTAAAATCCAATTAGGAAGACTTGCGAATAGTCGAGCTTAAATTAAAATGATACTGCAATATTTGTATGAAACCTAACTTGTTGCAAACTTCATGTAGAATATGAGGTAAAAACTTATTCTGCATAATGGCAATGCATGTCTATACATGGAATATGGATATTAATAACAAGATAATACATGATACAGATGTTATATGATTACATGATACATGAAATGTTATTTATATGATGATCTATGTTTACTATGAACATTTATGATGAAGCATGAAACAAGAAATGTTTATTTATATGATTGATTTATGATAAAAGAATCATGTCACGTATATGAATCATGTTACGTATATGAAACATGTTATGAATATTAACCATGATATGTATATAAAATATGTTAAGTATACGAATCATGCCACGTATATAAATCATGACATGTACATGAATTATGCCAAGTATTCAAGGTATGTCACATATATAAGAAATATGTTATCCATATGAATCATGCCATGTATATAAATTATGTTACTTGTATGAATTATGCCATGCATATGAATTATGTCATGTACATGTATCATGTTATATATATGAATAAAAACACGTATATGAATCATGTCTTGTATGAAAATCATGTCATGCAAATGAAATATGCCACGTATAAGAATCATGTTATATAAATGGATCATGCCATGAATATGAATCATGCTACGTATATGAACCATGTCATGTATATGAATTAGGTTTAGTATGTGAATCATGTCATGTATGTGTATCATGTTGCTTATTTGAATTATACCATGTATATGACTTGCTTTATGATGATAGAATACAGGAACCATGATTAATTTAGGAATTTATGACATGCACATGAATATGTAGTGACTATGGAAACCTCGATAATATTAATTCACTTTATGTTTATTAAATAAGATTATTTCCTCACTAAGTTCGTACTTAGCGTGTGTTATTTCACACGTAGGTTCTCCCAAGTAGAATGACAAGAAGGAGCTATTAATTTGGAGATCTTGATGGACTTAATCCAGGAGTTGTCGCACCTGAAATTGAAGCCGACCACTTTGAGTTGAAACCGGTAATGTTTAATATGATCAACACAATTAGTCAATTTGGCGGCTCAGCAACTAAAGATGCACGGCAACATCTGAAATCTTTCCTCGAGATTTGTAACTCGTTCAAGATACACGGAGTCACCCCCGATGTCTTACGATTAAGATTATTCCCCTATTCACTGAGGGATAGGGAGAAAGCATGGTTGAATAGCATTCCTGCCGGATCAATAGCATCTTGGACCGATCTTTGTCGTGATTTCCTTGCTCGATTTAATCCTACAAATTTGACTGATAAGCTTCGTAACGACATTACTTCTTTTCGGCAGGCAGATGATGAATCCATGTACGAGGCTTGGGAGCGATATAGAGAACTTCTACACAAATGCCCCCTACACGGATTCCCGGTGTGGACTCAAGTAACAATGTTTTACAACGTCGTGAATACACCAACAAGGATGATGCTAGATGCCTCGGCAAACGGCATACTCCTAGATAAGTCGCCCGAGGAAGCAATGCAAATTTTAAACAGGTTGGCCAAGAATGATTATCAATTCCCATCTACTAGAAGAGGAGGAGTTAGAAGCCAAGCCACAATACATGAACTAGGATCATCAGATTCAATTTCAGCACAGTTGGCCACTTTAACCAAGATGGTCCAGAACATGCAAAAACCAAACAACACACATGAAGTCATGGTAATGGATTCTTTTTGTGAGTTATGTGGTGATAACCATAATTCTTTTGAATGTATGCAGAATCCAGAATCCAACTTCTATGTGGGGAATTACAATCAGAACAACAATGTGATGTCCAATGCATACAATCCAGCTTGGAAGAAGCACCCAAATTTTTCATGGAGTAATCCCAACAATGCTCTAAACAAGAACAATCAGAATGCACAAGCATCGGGATTCCAGCAGAATATGCCACGGCAATTTATGTATCCTAAATGTAATACTTAAGATGAATGTAACTAAACATGGTAACTACTAATAACAATCCCCCCCAAACTCGAGTGAGGCATTGTCCTCAATGCATGTATAAAAATAACGAAAAATAAAATGCGTACGAGGACTTACTCTGAGAGTTCATCATCGTAGATGATTAGTTTCCTTTTGGTTGGTGTCTTGATTCTCTTGCTTGAACGCGATGGTTGTTTTCTTGTTGCCGGTGGTGGAATTGATCCTCGTACGAGGTTGTCCTCATCGTCCTCTTCATCAATGCCATTGGCTTTTCGCTTGTAGGATTCAATTGGTGCGATATTTTTTGGTGCAATGGAGGACTCATCCGAATCTAAAAAATCAGAAAATGATTTGTAGGAGTTGATTCGGGCATAGGTGCTTTACCTTTGGCTTTTGCAGTGGTTGTCGGGATGTCTTCAGGGTTGGTTGTCGTGGCATCAGTTTGTGCGTGTACGATGTAGGTTGCCGCGGCATCATCTGTTGCGGTTTCCATGGCAACTGCTTCATTGGTTGCCGGGGCAAGGATCTCGGCAGTAAATTTCCTTAGCATAATGGTTGTGAGTCTTGTTGTGAAAAAGAAAACAAAGAAAACCTGAAAACTAAAGATAATGAAGAAAAATAAAATATCTCCTAAAAATAAAAAGAAAATATTGAAAGGAGAGCATGCTCATGTATCTCCTAAAGTGACCACTTCTTTGTTACGTTCCACATGGGCACCATTGTAGTGCTTCAATCTTTGTCCATTAACTTTGAATTCGTGGTTGTCATAGATGGACTTGATTACCACGGCACCATGGGAGAATGGTTTGATGACTTTGAATGGTCCCGGCCATCTTGATTTCAGCTTTCTCGGGAAAAGTTTTAGCCGAGAATTGAATAAGAGAACTAGTTGCCCTGGCGTGAATTGCCGCGGCAATAGTTTCTTGCCATGCCATTGCTTTGTTTTCTCCTTGTAGATTCGTGCATTGTTATAGGCGAGTGCATGGAATTCTTCTATCTCATTGAGGTCCAACAAACGCTTTTGTCTGGCACTTTCCCAATCCATGTTCACGGTCTTGATTGCCCAGTATGCCTTGTGTTTGATTTCCACAGGTAGATGGCATGTCTTGCCATAGACAAGTCGGAAGGGGGACATACCTAAGGGTGTTTTAAATGCAGTGTGATATGCCCAAAGTGTGTCATCTAGTCTTAATGACCAATCCTTCCTAGAGGGATTTACAACTTTCTCGAGTATACCCTTCAATTCCCGGTTGGAAATTTCTGCTTGCCCATTGGTTTGTGGGTGATATGCCGTGGCGATCTTGTGTGATATGCCGAAGCGTTGATATATCTTGGCAATTAGTCTGTTGTCAAAATGCTTACCTTCGTCACTGATAATTGCTCTCGGCACCCCAAACCGTATAAATATATTTTTCTGCAAGAATCGTTGCACGGTCTTGGAATCATTGTTGGGAACTACAGCTGCCTCAACCCATTTAGACACGTAGTCGACGGTAAGTAGAATGTAGAGGTTGCCGAATGATGATAGGAAAGGTCCCATAAAATCGATCCCCCATACATCGAACAATTCCACCTCGATGATGCTCTGGAGTGGCATCTCATGTCGTCTAGAGATATTGCCCGTCCTCTGGTAACGATCACATTGCTTGTAAAAGTCTTGGGCATCTTTGTACAATGTTGGCCAATACAAACCGAATTGCAAAACTTTGGCCGCAGTACGAGTTCCTCCAAAATGTCCTCCATAGGGTGAAGAATGGCATTGCCTGAGTACATTCTATTGCTCTTCTTTAGGGACACATCGGCGTATAACCTGATCTGCACATTATTTAAACAAAAGAGGCTTGTCCCAAAAGTATTGCTTAGCATCATGGTGGAACCGCTTCTTCCCTTGGTGAGTAATGCCATAAGGTAAAATACCACAAACTAGGGTTGCCGAGGCATGCGCGTCCATGGTTGTCGAGGCAACTAAAATTTGTTCATCTGGGAATGCATCGCATATCTCTAGATCCGTGTCCTCCTCCCTATTGCATTCTAAACGTGATATGTGGTCGGCCACTTGATTTTCTGTTCCTTTCCTGTCCTTAATTTCAATATCAAATTCTTGTAAAAGTAATATCCAACGAATCAAACGAGGTTTAGCATCCTTTTTAGCAAATAAGTATTTGATTACCGAATGGTCCTATGAACAATTACCTTTGTACCAATCAAATAGGATCGGAACTTGTCAAATATGAAAACTACAGCTAGTAACTCTTTCTCCGTTGTTGTGTAATTCACTTGAGCACTATTAAGAGTTTTACTAGCGTAGTATATCACATGGAAGGTCTTACCTGTGCATTGGCCTAGGACTGCTCCTACTGCGAAATCACTTGCATCACACATGAGCTCAAAAGGTAGCGTCCAATCTGGTGGAACGACAATGGGTGCCGAGGCAAGCTTTTCCTTTAGGGTTTCGAATGCTTCGGTGCAAGAATCATCAAAATCGAAGACTTTATCCTGTTCAAGCAAATTGCACAAGGGTTTAGTGATTTTAGAAAAAATTATGAATGAACCTCGTGTAAAAACCTGCATGTCCGAGAAAACTTCGAATTCCTTTAACCGAACTTGGTGGGGGTAATCTCTCGATCACGTCCACCTTGGCTTTGTCTACTTCAATTCCCTTGGATGAAATCTTGTGGCCGAGCACTATTCCTTCATCTACCATAAAATGGCACTTCTCCCAATTGAGGACTAAATCAGTTTCTTCACATCTTGCCAACACCTTCTCTAAATTTCCGAGATAGCTGTCGAAGTCATTACCAAAAATAGAAAAAATCATCCATGAAGATCTCAAGGAAGTCTTCGACCATGTTTGAAAAGAGTGCCATCATGCATCTTTGGAAGGTTGTCGGGCCGTTACACAATCCGAACGGCATCCTTCGGAAGGCATAAGTACCGTATGGGCATGTGAAGGTTGTCTTTTCTTGATCTTCTGGTGCTATGGCAATTTGATTGTAACCTGAATAACCATCAAGAAAGCAATAAAAGGGTTTACCTGCAAGACGGTCAAGCATTTGATCAATAAAGAGTAATGGGAAGTGATCTTTCCTGGTGGCTTTGTTTAGCTTTCGATAATCCATACAAACCCTCTAACCGGTCACAGTCCTAGTTGGAATGAGTTAATTATTTTCAATACTTACCACTGTTATACCTCCCTTTTTCGGTACACATTGTATCGGACTTACCCATGTACTATCACAGATAGGGTATATAATGTCGGCGTCAAGCCACTTGATGATTTCTTTCATTACAACCCCTTTCATGGCATGATTCAGTCTCCTCTGGGCCTCAATTAAAGTTTTGTGATCATCTTCCAACAAAATCTTGTGCATGCATACTGCCGGGCTAATTCCCTTCAAGTCGGCAATTGTCCACCCTATTGCCTTTTTATGTAGCTTCAACATCTTGATCAGCTTCTTTTCCTGCTCAGGCTGTAACTTAGAAGAAATAATTACAGGCAATGTATTATCGGTTCCTAAGTATGCATATTTTAGTTGCTCTGGCAATTGTTTCAACTCAAGAATCGGTGGTTGTTCAATAGAGGGTTTTTCGAGCTTACCTTCCTTACCTGAATAATCCAGTGGTTCAAAGTATGTACCTATTCGATTGACTAGCCAATTTGCCTCTTCTTGTTACTCCTCATCGACCGGTTCTTCATACTCCTTAGGTTCCTCTTGATCGGCAATGTAGTTGCCGAGGCAACTAAATTCCTCATCGAAGTTAAACTCTGTCGTGGCATGAAGAAGTTGGCATTCTTCTGGATCATCGGCATGCCTTAGTGTTTGGAACACATTTAGTTTAACTTACTGGTCATTCACCCTCATTGTGAGTTCTCCCTTTTCAACATCAATCAAGGTTCTCCCTGTTGCTAGGAAGAGTCTCCCGAGAATGATGGGTGCATGCTCATCTGCTTCACAATCCAAGACAATAAAGTCAACATGAAAAATAAATTTATCAACTTTTACCAGTATGTCCTTGATTTTTCCCTCTGGATGCACATAGGATATGTCGGCTAGCTGTAGCATAACTGTTGTAGGTCTTGCATTCCCGATTCCTAGTTTCTGGAAAACCGATTTAGACATCAAGTTTATGCTAGCCCCAAGGTCGCATAATGCTTTCCCGACATAATGGTTTCCAATAGAAAAAGGTATTGGGAAACTTCCGGGATCCTTCAACTTGGGTGGCATACGATTGTTCAACATTGCCATGCATCCCTCTTTTGCGGCAACTGTTTCAAACTCTCCTAGCCTTGTTCTCTTGGACACAATGTCTTTAAGAAACTTGGCATAGTTTGGCATTTGTTCAATTGCTTCCACCAATGGCAAGTTGATATGGACTTGCTTTAGGATATCGAGAAACTTCTTGAACTGATATTCATGCTTTTGTCGCTTTAACCTTTGTAGGAATGGTGGTGGAAGTCGGATATCTTCGATTCTTTCATTGGTTTGGAACCTGATTGTCGGCATTTCTGGGGCAACTGGAGTTGCCGAGGCATTATCAACTGGGGTTACCGAGGCATGCTTATCGCAAGTTGCCGAGGCATCTTTATCGTCAGTTGCCGAGGCATGCTTATTGCCAGTTGCCACGGCAATTCCTGGTTCAGCATCTGAGGCTTTGCCGCTAGGTTCGTCTTGATTTTTTTTTGGAGTTTTGTTTGATGAGCGGGTTTGAGCCTCTCTAAGTTGTTGGCCACTTCTAGTGGTGATTGCTTTACATTGCTCATGGCCAGTTCCTCTTGCGACTTCAGTATCGCTAGGTAAACCTCCTTGCGGTCTAGTATTCAGATTTTGAGCAAACTGTCCGACTTGATTTTCCAATGATTTGATTGCCGCCTCTTGGTTTTGCAATCTCATCTCGGTCTTGTTAATAAAAGCATCAGTTCTTTTTATGAAATTACTATTCTCAGCCATATAAGATTCAATTTTCATTATAAAAGCATTTAGAGAATTTTCCAAAGAACTAGATGTTGTCGGTTGTTGCTGCGACAACTGTTGCCGTGGCATGTTCTGCTGGAATCCCGATGCTTGCGCATTCTGATTGTTCTGGTTTAGAGCATTGTTGGGATTACTCCATGAAAATTTTGGGTGCTTCTTCCAAGCTGGATTGTATGTATTGGACATCACATTGTTGTTCTGATTGTAATTCCCCACATAGAAGCTGGATTCCGGATTCTTGACTTCATGTGTGTTGTTTGGTTTTTGCATGTTCTGGACCATCTTGGTTAAAGTGGCCAATTGTGCCGAAATTGAATATGATGATCCTAGTTCATGTATTGTGGCTTGGCGTCTAACTCCTCCTCTTCTAGTAGATGGGAATTGATAATCATTCTTGGCCAGCCTGTTTAAAATTTGTATTGCTTCCTCCGGCGACTTATCTAGGAGTATGTCGTTTGCCGGGCATCTAGCATCATCCTTGTTAGTGTATTCACGGCGTTGTAAAACATTGTTACTTGAGTCTACACCGGGAATCCGTGTAGGGGGCATTTGTGTAGAAGTTCTCTATATCGCTCCCAAGCCTCGTACATGGATTCATCATATGCCTGCCGAAAAGAAGTAATGTTGTTACGAAGCTTATCAGTCAAATTTGTAGGATTAAATCGAGCAAGGAAATCACGACAAAGATCGGTCCAAGATGCTATTGATCCGGCAGGAATGCTATTCAACCATGCTTTCGCCCTATCCCTCAGTGAATAGGGGAATAATCTTAATCGTAAGACATCGGGGGTGACTCCGTGTATCTTGAACGAGTTGCGAATCTCGAGGAAAAGATTTTAGATGTTGCCGTGCATCTTCAGTTGCTGAGCCGCCAAATTGACCAATTATGTTGATCATATTAAACATTACCGGTTTCAACTCAAAGTGGTTGGCTTCAATTTCAGGTGCGACAACTCCTGGATTAAGTCCATCAAGATCTTCTTCAAGATAGTCTCGAATAGTTCTGTTTTGTGCAAGAATCACTCCTCCTCCTGCTCGAACATCTTGATTCATATCGCCGTCTTGATTAGCCATTGCTACTCTTATCCTTCGTCTAAGTCTTTGTAAGGTTCATTCGATTTCTGGATCAAAGGGATATTTTGGTGTAGTCGGTCTCGCCCTGGTCATGCACCAATGCAAAACCAAAGTTTGTTAGCCCTTTGAATCTTAAACAAGAAAAGTAAAAAGAAAGTGCAAGAAAATAAAAACAAAGTCGCTCTTGCCAATCCCCGGCAACGGCGCCAAAAACTTGTTGCGCGTAATAAGTGCTACGCAAATGTGCAAGTATACACGTCGCAAGTTATAGTATAAAAGATATCGTCTCCACAGGGATTGGTGCCACTTCAAGAATCTAGTCTCTTGAACTGTGAAAAGTAAAAACACAAATAAAGGATTATAGGAGTTTAACTAATAACTAATCTAGAAAGCAATAAAGTAAATGAAAAGATGAGATCGAATGAGAGAGAGATAGGCCAGGTTATCGTGAGTTGAGGTGTGATAGCTGATTGGATCGTCTTGGTAAAAGAGTGCACGGGCAACTCAGTTGCCATGGCAACTTGCACAACGGGGTTGCCTTGGAAACTAATCGATGGTTGCCTGGGCACCTACTAGGGCGTCTGGGCAGAAATCTTCAAGGTTCGGCAGAGCGTTCTTCAATGGTTTCTTCTTATCCCTAAGTCAAAACTCTAGCTACTTGTGCATGCCTTGATAATACATCCCTGCGTGAATAAAGGGTGAACAACAACCAATCTTGCGCTCCTCTTAGCTGTTGAAATCCTTAACTTATTCCTAATCCGGATTAATCTTCACCATCAATAGATTGAATAAATATCATATTCATTCGTTTTTTGAATCTAACTCTCCCGATATTAGATAAATAGATGAAATCACGAGATCCTCTCCCAATTCACTCGCAAACAAGAATAAGAACCAAGAATGAATAAACCTTGAAATAGAAAAGTGCAAACTCTTATTACCTAAACAAAAACCAATAGTTTCTCACAACCACAAAACACAATAACCATAGCCAAGTAGATTTAGTTCATGGCTAGGTTCCAAAGAAACACAAGATAAATAATCCCTAGCATGAACCCAATCGAACAAGAAAGAAAAGGATGAAGGAGGCTTGTCGAAATCCTCCTTGCCCTAGATGCTTGTCGAAAATTTTCTCCTCTGGCCCTCCTTGGAGTTGTCGAAATTCCCCTCTCTTTGCTCTCTTGATTGTCGAAATCTCCATCTTATTTATAGGGCTAGGCCAAAGTCCTTCTCTGAGGAGGAAGTTAAGTTGGAATTAAATTATCTTTAAAGAATATAATTCTTTATTATAATTGTATTCCTACTAGAACTTCTCCTATCTTCTTGGAATTTAATTCTTCTTTAATCTCTATGTGGAAATCAAATTCCTTTGGGTTTGGGCTTTGTTCCACGTCATCTTGGGCTTGTATAGTCATCAATTTCGACTACCATATCACCTTTGCTCTTGTCGACAATTGCCCTGGCAACTGGCTCGGCGTCTCCTTCATGTATTGCCCTGGCAACTGGCTCTAGCCTTGCTTTGGCAAGTGATCCTGCATATACACACAAAACACACCAAAGCAGCATCTTTTCCCACAAAAACTACCATGTTATGTAATCAAGCTCAACGATGGAAGGAAACATGGATTAATGTATGAATGGCTAATTATGCAACTAATATGAGCCTAAGTCTAACAATAATATGAGTAAAAAGGGTAAGAAAAATAGTACTTTTGAACACTTATCATACATATATGTAGTGGATTTAAAGAGACAAACTATTTTGTAATCTCAATTTTATAATATGTTTATGCACTATTACAGATGTATGGATATAGAAAATGATTTACTATAAGTAGTTATATTTTTGATATAGTTAAGAATAGTTTAACCCTAATCGCGTAGAAGTTTTAAAATCAAGAAAGGGTCTAGGCAGGGTACATAGTTTTCTCCCTGAATTATATTTTTATTTCAATAACATATTTATAAATTTTATAGAACAATTCAAGGTTAAAACTAGCTGCTATAGACTAACGTAGTTTTTAATTCAAAACCGAGAAAAGGGTTAAACTATAAGATAAAGTTAGTATAAAAAAATTCAAGTCAAGTTTTCTTAACAACTCAGTAACATCTTTAGTTTATATTCGGTGTACGAGTATACGTTAAGGGTGTTACAGTTAAAATTCCAATGGGTCCACTATAAAGCCCATTTAGACATGCACACATTAAATCCAAACTAAACGGAAGAAAAATAAGATTAAATCACATTTTATGAATTAAAATGTTTAGTTATGGGCTTTTGAACATGATTATACAGCTTAACCTCTTTTTCAGAACTTTCTACTCGGTTAAAATTCCACCTTGTGCATTATAAAGCACATTTAGACACGCATGCCTTAAACCCCAACAAAATAGGTGAAAAATAAGATTAAATCATATCTTATTAATTAAAATATTTATTTATGGTCTTTTGAACATGATTATATAGCTTAACCTCATTATCAAAATTTGTTACTCGATTAAAATTCCAACGGGTCCACTATAAAGCCCATTTAGACATGCACGCCTTGCACATAACAAAACAATCACAAAACAAGATTAAATAAAATTTTAAGAGTTAAAATATTTGATTATGGGATTTGAATATGATTATATACCTTAACCTCAATTTTAGAACTTTTTACACGGTTAAAATTCCAACGGGTCCACTATAAAGACCATTTAGACATGCACACATTAAATACAAACAAAACGGAAGAAAAATAAGATTAAATCACATTTTATGAATTAAAATATTTATTTATGGGCTTTTAAACATGATTATATAGCTTAACCTCATTTTCAGAACTTTTTACTCTGTTGAAATTCCAACGGGTCCACTATAAAGTCCATTTAGACATGTAGCCTTAAAACCCAACAAAAGGTCGCAAAATAAGAATAAATCAAATTTTATGATTTAAAATATTTATTTTTGGGCTTTTGAATATTATTATATAGCTTAACCTTAATTTCAGAACTTTTTGCTCCGTTAAAATTCCAACGGGTCCATGTAAAGCCCATTTAGACATGGACGCCTTAAACCCAACAAAACGGCAAAAAAATAAGATTAAATAAAATTTTATGAGTTAAAATATTTGATTATGTGCTTTTGATTATGATTATATAGCTCAACCTCAATTTTAGAACTTTTTACTCGGTTAAAATTCCAAAGGGTCCACAGTAAAGCCCATTTAGACATTCACGCTTTAAGCTTCAACAAAATGGCCGCAAAATAAGATTACATCAAATTTTATGAGTTAAAATATTTAGTTATGGGCTTTTTAACATGATTATATAGCTTAGCCTCAATTATAGAACTTTTTACTTGGTTAAAATTCCAACGGGTCCACTATAAAGCCCATTTAGACATGCACGCATTAAATCCCAACAAAACGGAAGAAAAATAAGATTAAATCACATTTTATGAATTAAAATATTTATCTAAGGGCTTTTGAACATGATTTTACAGCTTAACCTCATTTTCAAAACTTTTTACTCGGTTAAAATTTCAAAGGGTCCACTGTAAAGCCCATTTAGACATACACGCCTTAAACCCCAACAAAACGGATGCAAAATAAGATTAAATCAAAATTTATGATTTTAATTATTTATTTATGGGCTTTTGAATATGATTATATAGCTTAACCTCAATGTCAAAACTTTTTACTTGGTTAAAATTCCATCGGGTCCACTATAAAGCCCATTTAGACATACACGCGTAAAACCCAACAAAACGACCACAAAATAAGATTAAATAAAATTTTATGAGTTAAAAAATTTGATTATGTGCTTTTGATTATGATTGTATAGCTTAACCTCAATTTTAGAACTTTTTACTCAGTTAAAATTCCAATGGGTCCATAGTGAAGCCTATTTAGACATGCACTCCTTAAACACCAACAAAATGGCCGCAAAATAAGATTAAATCAAATTTTATCAGTTAAAATATTTAGTTATGGGATTTGATCATGATTATATAGCTTAACCATAATTTTAGAACTTTTTACTGGGTTAAAATTCCAACGGGTCCACTATAAAGCCCACTTAGACATGCATGCCTTAAACATAACAAAATGGCCGCAAAATAAGATTAAATCTAATTTAATGAAATAAAATATTTATTTATGGTATTTTGAACATGATTATGTAGCTTAACCTCATTTTTAGAAATTTTTATTCAGTTAAAATTCCAACGGGGCCAGTGTAAAGCCCACTTAGACATACACGCCTTACACACAACAAAACGGGCACAAAATAAGATTAAATCAAATTTTATGAGTTAAAATATTTGAGTATGGGGTTTTGAATATGATTATGTACCTTAACCTCAATTTTAGAACTTTTTACACGGTTAAAATTCCATCGGGTCCACTATAAAGCATATTTAGACTTTCACACCTTAAACCCAACAAAATGGAAGAAAAATAAGATTAAATCATATTTTATGAATTAAAATATTTAGTTATGGGTTTTGAACATGATTATACAGCTTAACCTCAATTTTATAACTTTTTACTCGGTTAAATTTCCAACGGGTCCACTATAAATCCTATTTAGACATGCACACCTTAAACCCAACAAAACGGCCACAAAATAAGATTAAATCAAATTTTATTAGTTAAAATATTTGATTATGGACTTTATATTATGATTATATAGCTTAACATCAATTTTAGAACTTTTTACTCTTGGTTAAAATTCCAACGCGTCCATTGTAAAGCCCATTTAGACATGCATGCCTTAAACCCCAACAAAATGGCCGCAAAATAAGTTTAAATCAAAATTTTATGATTTAAAATATTTAGTTATGGGATTTTGAACATGATTAAATAGCTTAACTACTTTTTTAGAACTTTTTACTCTGTTAAAATTCTAATGGGTCCACTAAAAACCCATTAATACATGTACGCCTTAAACCCAACAAAACAACCACAAAATAAGATTAAATCAAATTTTATCAGTTAAAATATTATGACTATGGGCTTTTGAATATGATTATATAGCTTAACCTCTTTTTCAAAACTTTTTACTTGATTAAAATTTCAATGGGTCCATTATAAAGTTCATTTAGTCATGCACGCCTTAAACCCTAACAAAACAATTGAAAAAATAAGATTTAATCACATTTTATGAATTAAAATATTTAGTTTTGGGCTTTTGAATGGGTCGACTATAAAGCCCATTCAGACATGCATGCCTTAAAACCCAACAAAATGGCCGCAAAATAAGATTCAATCAAATTTTATGGATTAAAATATATAGTTAAGGTCTTTTGAACATGACTATACACCTTAACCTCAATTTTAGAACTTTTTACTCGGTTAAAATTCCAATAGGGTCCACTATAAAGCCTATTTAGACAAGCACGCCTTAAAC